>JAAXLI020002091.1:0-14997 GCA_014621495.2 Entosphenus tridentatus
CGCCACCACCACCGCCACCACCACCAGCACCGCCGCCGCCACCACCGCCACCGGCACCGCCACCACCACCGCCACCACCAGCGCCACCGCCGCCGCCGCCGCCACCACCACCGGCACCGCCGCCACCACCGCCGCCACCACCATTAACACCACCACCACCACCACCACCGCCCCTGTTCCGGTTCCCCATCACCACGCCGCTAAGCACATCCCTGTGGTGCCAGGTAAGCCGTTGTCACCGTGTTGGAGTCAGGTAAATGAAGATGTGGGGTGATATCGCTTAGGACCCCTTTCGTTTACGTGGAGTGCTCTTGCCACCAACATCCGCTAAGCCGACAGCGTGCGTCTATCAAGACGGGCGTCTGCCGACGAAAACTCAAGATGCCAAAACCATACTAATAGGATTGTTCCCCTTTTTTCTGGCAACAAAACTGACACCTTTTGCAAGGAATCATGCTTACATTAACCACAATACCTGCAGTCAAATGCAAACAAAAAACAATACTCTGATAATTTATGCATTGTCTTTGAAACTGATTGGTCCACACCAGAGACGGCTTTCTTTGGAGCCTAGTCTCATATGGTGTTCGACCAGATGACGCCAAAAGGCGCAAAAGGGGAACAACCCTATTAGTATATTTTGGTACTGGCAAAGGAGATCCCATGATGATGCCAAAACCAGTCGCGTTCGCTCGCTTTCAACAATCGCCGCTGCGTATTTGCGTGTGGAATGCCAATCGGTCGACGGACTAAAAGATTCCGTTGCGTCGAGAGAGACAGAAGGAATTCTAAGTACGGTCCGATTCTCCTACACCGCCATGTGTTTTCACAACGCGAGTTGGATACGACGCGACGAATACACATGGGGGAACGCACTTTTCATAACACGGATGAGAATTTGACATAACGCGATCAAGGAATACGCAGTCGTACGGCTGCCTCGGCGTGCCGTCGAACAAGGCATTGGGATGCTGCTGGATGCTTCTCGATGCAACCCACGCGCCTCAACCTTGGTTCAACCCACGTACGCATCTCGTGCGTTATCGCCGACTGCGCTTACCGTATATTATTTATTATAACTTGAGGAACACAACTCCTCCCGCGTTATAGGAGAACAGACTGCACTGCGTTTAAATTTCGATTTAAAGCTTTCGTGACTGCCGGGATTCATCTTATTGGTTCTTTCGGTAAAGTCACGTAGAATGGAAATAATAAAATAAAACATAAGATCATTCTCACGACGTTTCGGCCACAACGCAAGCAGCCGTCCTCAGGTGAAGACCAGGTCTGTCCTCAGGTGAAGACCAGGTCTGTCGGGGAGACAGCGGTGAAGACAGCGGTGAAGACCAGGTCTGTCGGGGAGACAGTGTCTCCCCGACAGACCTGGTCTTCTGCTTGCGTTGTGGCCGAAACGTCGTGAGAATGATCTTGTTTTATTTTATTATTTCCATTCTACGTGACTTTACCGAAAGAACCAAGAAGATGCACTGCGTTTGTTCAACTGCTCTACCTTGGATTCCCTCCAGCAAAGCCGTCCCCCCCGTTTCACCGCCCGTCCGCTCCCGCTCACCCCACCCCCCTCCCCCTCCTCCGACCCAGTCCCAGCCGGGCGGCTCCACACCCTGACGGTGGGGCCGGCGCCGCACAGCGACGTGGTGCTGCACACGTGCGCGTGCGCGGAGAGGCCGGGCGGCGCCGTGGAGGAGACGCAGCCGATGACCTCCAAGACGCAAAAGTGTCGGCGGCAGCAGCAGCAGCAGCAGCAGCTGGGCCGGCGTGCGGAACGGACACTCAGCGGACTGGACGGGCTGCAGCCCGAGAAGCCCCCCGCCGGCGCCGGCAAGCGCGAGCAAGCGCCGCTAACTCTGCAGCAGCAGCAGCAGCAGAGCGCAAAGAGAAGCAAGAAGCTCGGGCAGTGGGAGCAGCTGAAGGCGGGCGCGCTGGCGAGGCTGGAGTGGCTGTGCCTGCAGCTGTACCCCAAGCGCGCCGGCGGCGCCCAGGGCGCGGGCGGCGACAGGGGCGGCGCGCAGCAGCCGCTGCCGCGGCGCGGCGAAGGGGAGGACGACGAGGGGGCGGCCGGGCCGGTACGGCAGGAGGACACCGTGGTGTAGGCGGGCGGGACGTGGACCGTGGGACGCAGCGGCCGTCGCCGGAACGGCGCAGGGAATCGGCTCGGACCGGTGCAACGCTCCGGTTGACGGGTCGTCGGCGGTACCGCCGGCGACGCAGGGCGGCCCCCCCCCGTGGATTCACGTACGGTCAGACTGTGGGCGGCACCGCTGGATGGGGGATTTTCTACCGCGATAAAACTTTACATGGTGGAAAGTAAAACGAGCTCTGCTCGGAGAGCCGGGCGTTGAATGGCAATCGCGCGTCCGTCACGGGGACGTGCGGCGATATTGCAAGGCGTTGTTAGATCTACGTCGATGCCGCCGCCGCCATCGTCAAGTTTGAAAATACTAAATAAATTATTCATTGCGAGGGTTTGTTGTGGTTGTTGTGGTTGTTGTGGTTGTTGTTGCTCTGGAGAACCAGTCCGTGATCGACGTTCGGTCGCCGCGTCATCCGTCGCGATTTCCCACTCAACGGAGCGGCGCCGCGCGGAGGCGGCCGCCATCTTCCACTGGCTTGACCGCCCGAGTGCGACATTGCAGTCGTTGCTCCGCATGGACATCAGCAGCTGCACCAAAGAAGACGATTGCCAGGGGGGGGGGGAGGGGGGAGTTTACTGCGTCGCGTTGGAATTCGTCGACGCATACTAATTCGTACCCGCCTTGTCTTTTTTGCAAGTGGCGGCTCACAAGCCTGGGCCCTTCCCCGGCCTTCCCCCCCCCCCCCTAGCCCCCCTCCCCCCCCCCCCCCCCCCCCCCCCCCCGCAAGTAGCTAACTGAAAAAACCCATGGCTCCAAGCCAAGCTCATCGGAGCAGCAGCTGACCCATGACGCTCGCCGTCGATGCCCAAGCGGTTCGGCGATCGCACAGACTGCAGCCGCCGCCGCGCGTTTCGCTCGGGCAACGCGGGAGAGGGGGGGGCGGTGCGTGGGAGGGAGCTCAGCTCACTCGGCCGGAGGTCTCAAGTCAGCTCAGCCAAGACGACAACGCGGTCAACACGGGGGACTCGCGCCCCGATAACTTTATTTTGTGAGGTGCACAGCGACGGCACATTTCATTGTACGAGGCTCGCCAAACGACGTCGTGGAGCCACTCAACACAGTCCCCCCCTCCCCCTCTGCCCGGGCGTGCGCGAGCCAACGAAACGCAGCGGCGAAAAACCGCGATGGGAGCCGGCGTAAAGGTTAAAACGACGGCAGGACTTCGCTTCCCTATCGCTCGCTGTCGGGGAGGGGGGGGGGAAAAAAAACCCGGCTAAGCCAGAGAAAGACAAAAAATAAACGGGGTGGGAATAGAAATGATATTTATGATGTCGGAGACCAGCTGGTGGCGACGGCGGTGGTGGAAGTGACGGCTGGTTCCTGGCGACGGCAGGGGGGGCGGGGCGGGCGGGGCGGCAAGCGACGGCACCTCCTCACAGCTCGTCGGCGAACGGCGTGCTGCGCAGATTTCCGCTGGCTGCCACCGTCTTCTTTCCCGTCACAAACTTCTTGGCGGCCTGGACGTCGCGCACGAAGCACACAGGGAGATCCACCACCACTCCCCCCACCGCCACCGCCGCCACCGGTGGCGCAGCTGTTATCTGTGGCTCTCGAAGCAAAGTGCCGATGCACGCCTGTCAAACAGCACTGTGCAGGCAACGAGGGACCACACAAAGGTCCCGAAACACATCCCAAACCCCGGGGCTCCTTAACGTGTACGCGTGGGCTCGCCTCACGCGGCCTTCCGAATTGCTCTTCGCCAAGCCACTAATCTGTTCGTGCGAACGGCAATTAATTCGGGAGCTAAATGCCAATGTCGAGGGCTGCTGCTCGCCACGACGAGAGAGCTTCAGGACAGAGCGAGTCGGTTTGCTGTTCCTCCCGCGCTGTCGGAGCGCAGACTACAGTAGTGCACTGTACGTTCCATTCCCCAGGCCCCTAATGGGGAGGAGAGCGGGTGAGGCCGGCACCGGGCCGGCCCCCCAACCGGGCGTACGCTCGCCCCCCCCCCCCCCAATCGCACATGCTCTCGCCGCCGCCCCCCCCAAATCGCGTGGAGCTTACAGCGATGACGTCGTCGGACTTGACGGCATCGATGGCCTGCAGCACGCTGGGCGGTGCCGTGTAGGAGCTGGTCTCGATCACCTGGGTGCTGAGCTCATCCACCAGAGCATCCTTCCCCTCCAGCCCCATGAGGAAGCTCGCCTTCAGCTGGTTCCTGCACACGTTCGTCAGTGATCGTGTACTTGACCTCGACGGTGGTGGTGGTGGTGGTGGTGGTGATGTTTAACCAGTTGACAGCCTGAGACAATGACTTGGGTAAGGATGATGACATTGGTAGTGAAGATGATGATGGTGACATTGACAGTGGTAGTGACGGTGATGTCGGCGGTAGAAATGATGGTGATGTTGGTGGTATTGATGATGGTGATTACCAAGACGGTGACATTGATGACAGTGAGGATGGTAGTGATAACAGCAATGGTAGCGATGATGATTCCGGTGATCAAGACGATGATTACGACGATGGCGATAATTACGGTGGCGATGACGACGGTGATGTTGATTATGGTGACGATGATGGTGGTGGAGGTGGTGGTGATACAAAAACCCAAATGCACACGCACGGACGGCACGGCTCATCGCCCCCCACCACACCAAACCCTCACTCACTGGGCCCGCTTGAATTCTCCGGCCGACAGATTCCCCTCGGCGATCGTCTTCACCTTCCCCACGGCGGCTTGCAGCACCTGCGGGTCACGCACGCACACGCACGCCTCCTTGAAGGTACAGAAACTACGCAGACACAAGTTTAGAGGAGATGGGGGGAGATTGGGCTCGCCGCTGCCCCAACCACTGAGTGGGGAAACCGCGAGCGGGGTGTTTGCACTTTAACGTGGGGAGGGGGGGGGGAACGTTGAGCGAGGAAGAACTTAAGGGGGGTAAGGGGGGCGGGGGGGAGCAGCGGGGGGGGGGGGGAGAGAGGCGAAGGGAAGGGAGGGGGAGGGAGGGGGAATGGAAACAAGAAAAGGAGGAGCACGTAGAAAGGAATCGCATGGCGCTTAACAAAATTATCAACCTGTCACAGTCCCATAGGGCGGTTACCACAGGTGTAATAACAGCGCACGTGGCGTGCAACTCGCCTTGTCCACTTCGCCGCTGTTGCAGACGGCGTAGATGCCGAAGAGGCCCGAGTCCCTGTAGCTGCTGTTGAATGCGGATGCCTGCAAGCAGACGCACACAGCCCTGCCACCTTAATTCCGGGCGAGCCAAACGAAGAGACGCGACGGGAAGGCGATGGCACACGGACTTCGTACAGTCACCCGGCCCGGGTAAACAATGCAATTAGACACGCAATTAATCGCAACCCCCGTGATCTAAGACTAAACTGCTGTAAATAAACTATTTGTATTTTCCCAGGTAAGGCCCATTTGGCATTCAAAGCTTTTTTTCAGAAGCGACCTGGCCACAAACGACAGTTGAACGGTAGTGGCTTATCACGTGAAAATGTAAAGCACGATGTTGATGTTAAATGTGGGATGGAAAACAGTAGGACCCGGAGAAAAATCCACGCAACCACGCGGAGAGAGAGGGAACATGCAAACTCCAAATATACAGCAGCAGCAGCAGGCGTCAGGGTCGGGATCGAACCCACGACCTCCTCCATACCAGGCGAGGTAGTTAACATCTCACCACGGAGAGAGACATCGCAAATTTCAAATATACAGCAGCAGCAGGCGTTAGGGTCGGGATCGAACCCACGACCTCTTGCAAACCAGGCGAGGGAGTCGACATCTCGCTATTGCGGCGCATTTGGTTCAGGCCGCTGAACTGGCACCGCTGAAATCTAGCTATCAGCCGCCTCTAACTAAACCCGGTTCCCAAGTGCAGTGAAGTTGATGGTCTCGGCCCCACGTCACCAACGCTCGCACAGAAAAACCCGTGGCAGGAAATATGGGCGAGCGCTTCACTCGCCTAAATTCCGCCTCCCGACGATTAAAGAAATCGTCGATCTGACGGACGCGCGACGAAACATTTCTCTCGGCTTTGGCGCAGCAGATCGGAGTTATCTCTGCGACTTCCGTTCTCAAAACACGGCGGACGGCCCGCCCCGCCCCGCGAGAGACACGCTTGTGTCTCGCGGCGTGACGCCGACAGCACCGACCGCGAACACCGCCGGACTCACGGCGAAGGGGTGGCCTGCGGCCTTGGCGATGGCGCCGCCGATCTTGCCGCCCACGGTGTCGGTGCCGCGCTTGACGCAGGGCCCGGCGCCCAGCACGTGCTGCAGCAGGGAGAAGGCGCGAGCCTCCGGCGTGCCCCACGGCGCGCCCTCGCTCGCCACCGCCGCGTGCGTCAGCTCACCGGAGCCGTGCACGCGCACGTTGCCTGCGCGCCACAGTTGCGTACCGTTTGCGCGCGCCAATCGGTGCAATCGTTGTTGCCGACGTTGCAGTTGTTACGGTCATCCAGAAGAGACCGTTCAACGGATGTGAAGACGCGATGGCCACGATCGACAAATACCAATGAGACATCACAGCGGTACAATCCGCTGCTCCTGACCCTGTCAAGTTCAAGTTCCGTACGTGTACGTGTGTCTACGTTGAACTTCTTTCGCACCGTAGGTGCTAATCGGAGGTGCGGGAGAACGACAACGAACTAAACGGAACAAAACGCAATTGTAAAGAAGCGAGTTTTTGCAATCTCGATATTTAAACGTACATAGCTTCAGCGCCTTCCTAATAGCTCCAGAGGTTACCCCGTTTCAGGCTTCAAGTTCATTTATTAGGTATAGCCCTGTGAGCCATTCGGCTCTTGAATCGGGTGCAACCGCAACAAACAAAAAACATGAACAAAAAACATCTTAAAGTGAATATGTGACCGAGTGCAAACAGAAAATCCAAGACAGCAAAATATTGCAGAAAAAACACCGTACACTTTTGTACGGCTGCAATCAGCAATAAATGTATTCGTTACTACGTTTGCATTGGAATCGACCGCCGGTTCCTGACTTTTGCAGCATCGCTGCTTTTTGTGTTTATAGTTTGTTGCCCTTTCCCCGCACCTCCCGACTAGCATGGTTGGCTATGTATGGTGCGAAAGAAGTTAAACATACATACTACTGTACACTACAGACTTCACTACCAAACAGTACACTGCACTACTATACACTCCATCACTATACACAACACTGTACGCTTCGATTAGCGCGGTTGATTACGTACCGCGCAAAATAAGTTTAACATACATCATCATAACGCCACGGCCCACTTCGATCATTCACGGGTAGAATTGCAGGCAGTGGCGCATGGCCTTACGAGTAGGCCATGCCCCGCTGGCTCGCTCAGAGACCTCCACCTCCACGACGAAACCTTGCCGATCAACTCCCTACCACAGGTGAGAGTGCGTGGACTGCAGAGGCGTCAGGAAAGCCCTCACCTCCGACGTAGTTGGCCTTGACGGAGGTCGAGCCGATGCCTCCACGCACGTTCAGGAACTGCTCCGCCAGCTGCTTGAGGAGCTTGTGTTCCACCCCTGCGGCGACGCAGAGTTTAGACGCGACGCGCGGCCAAACCCACGACTGAAAACCGTGAACACAGCATTGGCCAAAAAATCTCCCAACGCTTCAAAAAACTCAACTACAAATTACTCAATGGGGGATCACGCGCACAGCTGTAAAAAGAGACTTGCGACTCAGTGCTGCTTCCCTGGCTAAGCAAGCGTAATGATCATCTCCCACGACTGATGTATGTGTGTATGTTGAAAGTCATCGGCACTGTACGTAGCCAACCGTGAAAATCGGAGGCACGAAACAATCGAAGAACGAATCTGTTACGGAAGCCACCTGCACCGCCACCATCAAGACAAGGCAGACACAAGTCACCAACCAACGAATGCCAAGGCCCTACTTTGAAATTGTTTTCAGCCAGTGCTCGCAAGAGCAGACAATCCTAACCCCATAAGTAGGTGACCGTAACAGCCACCGATGGCGAAGACCTCACGGGCTAGACCAGGGGTCGGCAAACCTACAACCCCGAAGCCGCATGCGGTGTGGCTCTTTGGCTGCCCCCATGCGGGAAGCCGTTTTTTTGAAAGGGAAAGAAAAAAAACCTCTTAAATCTTAAAACATAAAATACCGCAAATATTTCAAATATGACAGGGAATGCGTCACCATGGAATGTCTTGGTGGCAACAAAATGTACAGCATTGTTAACGAAAAACTAATGGGGACAAAAGGTAAAGACGCAGTTTATCCCATCACCTATCTTGTTTATTTAAGCCAGAACCCGTGGTCATCCGCCGTATACCCGCCGCTGTGCATGTGTACACGTAGCTCCGCGTGCGATGCGGCTCTCCCAACTATTTTGGTCAAACACAAAAACAAAGAAATGGCCCTTCCTCTTTGAAAGGTTGCCCACGCTTGGGCTAGCCAACAACAATCTCCTAGGCCCGTAAGAGTTGTTTTGCTTCTGGTGAATTTACGCGGAGTGGAATCGACATTTGAGGTGAGGAGTGTGGGAGCTCACCGACGCCCACCAGTGCCATCCGCGCGCTGGTGTAGTGGTGCTGAACGTAGTCGTGCAGCTGTACGGACACAGCGGGACACGCAGCAATCAACAGCGGGACACGCAGCAATCAACGTCGTGCGCACGCACACAAAGACAAAAGATCCACCCCCCCGTGTAGCCTTGACAGACTGTTGGGGTCAAGTGCTGTTTAGCGAGCAGCACCTACGCATGCCGGCACGGCACACGAGGGGGTGGTGGGTGGCAAACACCACGCCCAGCCACCTTTGAATCGCCAGGTGCCGATGTTTACACACCGCACCAGGTACTCATTTGAGGCCGAGTCGACCTAGGGGAGGCCCAGGACCGGTTCATATAATCGTCACTGGTGTTGGCCGTGAGCAGGAATCAAACTCGGGTCGCCGAGTTCGCATCGCAGTGCGCTAACTGCTTCAACTACCGCACTCACAAGACAAAGATCCCTGTGTAGCCTTAACAGACTGTTGGGGGCAAGTGTTGTTAACGAGCAGCACCTACGCAGGCCGGCACGGCACACGAAGGGGTGGGGTGGTGAGCACCACGCCCGTGGAAACGTTTATACACCGCACCAGGTACTCATTTGAAGGGAAGCCCAGGACCGGTTCAGATAATCGTCACTGTTGTTGGTGGCCGTTAGCGGGAACTTGAACTCGGGGCCCCCTTGTGGCCAACTGGAACGCTATTTGTCGCATAACGCTGCCACATACCGCCCCATAGTTGCGCCCCTGACCAAACCCGGTGACTGTTTGTCCCCCCGGTACTGACATTTGATAGAAACCAGCGGGACACACAGACATTCTTGGCCCATTACAGCAGTAAATGCCAAAACACCTCCCTGCGTGCCAGTGACTCGATCCGCCCGAGTTTCTCTACAACCACGATGTTCGCCTGACACTGTTTTTCTCATCGGGTGATACCGGGCTCTGTGTCTGGGCCACAGAGCCCGGTATGCTCATGCAGGTGCCATGTGCCAGCCCCAAAACTAACCATGTCGTGTGAGAAGGCTCCAATCATGAAGTCAGGGCAGTACAGCGAGTTGGCCAGAGTGTTTTTGAAGGCGGCTGCGTGCAGGTTCTCCATTACACCTGCGCACACAAGTTCTGTTAGCGAGCACCTGGAGTGGAAGATGGCAGCCTTCACGCGGCCCACTCTGTTAAGCGAGAAATCACGACGAATTCCATCAACCGCGGTGACCGAACATCGTTCATCGAGACTTGTGTTGCCCCCGAAACGTCGTGATTTTTATTTTATTAATTTTGATTTCATTTTTTACCTACGTGACTTTACCGAAAGGACTAAGAATATGAATCCTTGCAGTCACGAAAATCTTCAAATCTAGAATCGTTCATCGATCTCCCGTTCTCCAGAGCAACAACCTATGAAGGTCGGCACGGCATACAAGGGGAGGTGGGGGGGGTGGTGGGTAGCCAGCACCGCGCCTCGCCACATTTGTCGAATTGGTGGCGATTTCTATTCGCGCTGCACCAGGTACCGCCGATTGAGGCCAAGTCCACTCAAGGCCCAAGAGCGGCTCTCGCCGTGGCCGTATCTCGCCGCGCCGGTGCGCGTGCCGCCGGCAGGCTCACCGACGGTGGGGTTCAACAGGGCGAGCGCCTTCTCCAATTGGAGACGCGGAGCCGCATCCTGCAGCTCCCACGGGCGGAACTCCTGCGCCAGCGTCACGTTCACCAGCAGTTCCATGAGGTTGTCCCTGCCACGACGGGAGGGCATCGGACGCACACAAAGGTCAGTTCAGTCACTCGTTTTGACGTTCGTCGTCGCAGCATCCGTGCAGTTTACGACAACCTGCGGAGTTTTAGTCATTCGCTGGCAGTCTAGTCCAGGAGTCGGCAAACCTGCGGCTCCGGTGCCGCATGCGGTGGCTCTTTGGCTTCCTCCTTAGGGGCAGCCGTTCTTTGTTGTTGTTGTTGTAAAAGCTTAAATCTTAAACTTGATTTAACGTAAAGATAATTGATTAAATAAGGCAGGGAATGAATGTGTCGCTCTGGAATGTCTTGGTGACGACAACATGTGAATAAGGGAGGAAATAAACTTAAACAAACGCAGTTTATTCCATCACCGAATTTTGTTGATTTAAGTCAGAATTAGTTTGCCATCCGCTGTATAGCCGCTGCTGTGTTTGTGCATGCGCACAAGTAGCTCTGCGTGTGATGCGGCTCACTAGAGAGGTCAAAGGCAAAAACACGGCTCTTCTTCTTTGAAAGGTTGCCCAGCCCTGGTCTAGTCGACTTAACACCGGCCCGGTGGCTCGGCGGTCAAGCGAGCGGCTCGCAATCGCAAGGTGTAGAGACGAAAATCCTGGTTGAGGGTTGTTTGTCAAGCCAATCATCCCCCTCTCCGAAGGCAAACGGAACAGGTACCACCTTGTGGGAAAATCGGCAGTGGTTGTCCTATGCAAAGACTCGCCCCCGCAATCACAAACGTGGGATTTGTACTCACCTTGAGGTAGGAAATGACAATCAGTTGGCCAAATCAGTCAAATCAGTCGAGTTGGTGCAAGGGGAGCGCAATTATTTAAAATCACCCCAACGTTTAGATTGCATTTTATTTTCCGGAGCATTTCATCGTCCAGACAAGACGGTATTTTACCAGGTAAGGCCCCACTGAGCTATAAAGCTATTTTTCAGAAGCGACCTGTCCATCACAAATGATAGCTCAACGAAGTGGCTTATCGCGTGGAAAATTTAAAGCAGCCAAATATTTTAATCGCACGTCGATTCTAAACGGGGACGGGAACAACTGGAAGACCCGGAAAAATGTAATATGAACATGGAGAGAGAGAACTCCAAATATACAGCAGGCGTCAGGGTCGTGATGGAACCCACGACCTCCTGCATAGCAGGCAAGAGAGTTAACATCTCGTCACCACGGTGGCCCTTTGTTCCAGGGATTCGAGACGTGCGAGAGGTGCGGTACAATAAGTAATAAATGACGCCGACGATGATGAAGAGTAGCGTGCTGGCGTGGGAGGGGGACTCACACGTGGTCTCGCTGGCAGTCCATCAAGTACATAATGTGCTCCCGCGTCGTCAAGACACTGTGGACAATGGGCAGAGACACACGCGGCACGCTCAGCATTGCCGGCGCACTCAACACACGCAGCACTGCCGGCACCGATGCCTGCAGTGAGCATCGCAGTCAAGGCAATGATGGTGAAGGCTGGGCGGGAGGTTTATGAAGGCAATTAAAGATAAAGGTGCAACCCCTGAAATGTCTTGCTCACGCCAAGACTGGAGGAAAGGTCTCCACTCACTGGAGCTCCAAAGGGGCGTATTTTTTATCTACTATTGCACACTAGCTAGACATCGGAAGAGATGGGGAGTGCCCACACTTTACCCCACCATGTGACCTGTCAATTGTCTTAACTGTGGTTGTACTCATTTATACTGCCAGGTGGACAGAGGCAGAGGGATTTAAGAAACGTGCCCGCCTTTTAATCTGCCACGCCAAGGGATCGAACCAGAAACCTCTTTGCAATTCTAGCATGCTATTAAAACCACAGCAGTACCGACAAATGCAATAATATAATTCACGTGGTACAACAGTGGCATATCGGTTGGTGCACGGCACTCTTGAACCAGGTCAACAGAGTTCGATTCGTGAGCTTGCGGTGATGGTAAGGGTGATAGCGGGTGCGGTGAGGACATCGTTAATACGACTGTGGAGGTTTTCATGGTCGTGCTGTTTTAGCTCTCCGATGTATTCGCCGCGATGTGCTGGATTTCGTTCCACGAGCCGAGAGCTTCCTCAAAAACTGAAGGGACTTCAGCGAAGCGTCGGGAGGGACATCGTGTCAAAGACGCGGGTTCAACCAGAGAGCACGTTGGGAGAGGTTAAGGTGGTGGCGATGGGGGTGTGGTGGGTGAGTACAATGACTAACTTGAAGTTAGCACCGAGCTCCTCGATGGCACGAGTGATCCTGAACGTTGAAGCGCCCTTGGTGGTCTATGGGGACAAGGGACAGGTGGCACGTCACCTCAAGGAGCTGCTGTTTCTTCCACTTCATATGTTTTTGTACGGGGGCTGATGTAGATTGCAGAGCAACAACTACAATTTCACATTCAGGTGGGTCAAGCCAGACAACCGTGTGAGGAATACCTCAAGGAGCTCACGCACGACCATGAACATACACACACATTTATCAAGACATGCTACCCAACACACACACACACATCTAATATGCAGACTCTGTGAGTGCCAGAGTGAACTGATGCAATTCCAAAGAGGGATATTTTCGACCTGGCAACACCCAGGTTTCTAATTTGAGCATGCTGTTGATTTAAAGTGGCTCTGAGCAAAGAAGCATAGTTGTCATACAAATTATTTCATGCATAAACTTGAGAATTTTTAGGGTAATGTCTGTTTTTTAATAGCTACTAAATAATGGGTAACTGTTTGTATACGTTTTTTAAGACTTTTAACTTAGAAATATTATTGAAATCGAATTTGTACCTGGGCCCCATGAGATATATGGTGAATAGCACAAGCTCCAACTATTATAAATCGATATTGACCGATGTAATGTGTTGTCTTTTTGTTATTCATACAATCCAAGCATGATCAAAGTTGAATATCAACTACTGCGTGGCCCTGTCATCGCACCTCTGATTAGCAGGGCTGCCTATGTACGGTGGCAAAGAATTCCAACGTACGCACATCTGAAAATCATATTTGGCCCTCGGTGAGTTCAAGTTCATTTCAAATTCAAGTTCATTTATTAGGTGTAGCCTTGTGAGCCGTTCGGCTCTTGAATCGGGTGCAACCGCAACAAACAAAAAACACGAACAAAAAACATCTTAAAGTGAATATGTGACTAAGTGCAAACAGAAAATCCAAGAAAAGACAGCAAAATATTGCAGAAAAAAACACCATACACCAACGCTGTGTGCAAAAATCCCAGTGGGATGCAAGTCAAACAACAACAACAACCACAAGACAACTTAGATTAAGGTGAAGAATGGGCTCCCCATTCCTAGACACACACAAACACCGGGCACGCGCACACCTACCAGGTTGGCGTAGGTGCGCAGGCAGTGCGTGATGCCCAGGTTGTCGCCGGTCTCGTAGCGGCTGCCGGCCCTCACGAGCAGAGCCACCTTGGACACGGGCGAGTAGTCCTCAAGGGAGGCCACCACCAGCCCGCTGCTCAGCTTCGACACCTGAGGGTCGGGGAGGGGGTTGGCGGTCGGTAGCTCATTTGACCCCAACCTGACGTCCCGGGACTGCTCAGCTGACCCGAAACACAGCAGCCTAGCACCAGACATTTCGATTTAAAGCTTTCGTGACTGCAGGGATTCATCTTCTTGGTTCTTTCGGTAAAGTCACGTAAAAGGTCCACACCAATCAGTTTCAACAATACTCTGATAATTTATGCATTGTCTTTGAAACTGATTGGTCCACACCAATCAGTTTCAAAGACAATGCATAAATTATTGTTTTTTGTTTGCATTTGACTGCAAGTATTGTGGTTAATGCAAACATGATTCCTTGTCAAAGGTGTTAGTTTTGTTGCCAGAAAAAAGGGGAAAAAAAGGGGAAAAACCCTATTAGTATACCATAACCCTCTCAGTGTCTCCCACCCCCCGGCCGCCCACCACCTATAAGAGACACCGACACCCACCTGCACATCTTGGGGTGCTAGCGGAGCATGAGACTCCTTCGCGGACTTGAGCGGCTGACTCAGCGGCGATGCGAGCGCAGAGTACTGCCGTCTCTAATGAGGGAGGAGGGGGAGCGGAGGGATATGGAGGGGATGACAGCCAAGGCACAAACAGCGAGATGAAACTGTTAAGGTGTGTTTCTCAGCACTGCATCACCTAGACGTGGAACGGTCTGTAAATCAACACAATTTATTGACTTAAATTCTAGATTTGAAGTTTTGTGACTGCAAGGATTCATGCTCTTTGGTTTTTTCGGTAAAGTCACGTAGTTAAAAATAATAATGAAAAACTAAATAAAATCACTGATTTAATTTTTATTTTTACTAAATTAAATAACTCATTTAATTTAGTAAAAATTTCAATTAATGAAAAACTAAATTAAATCACTGATTTAATTTCATTTTTCATTTATTTTTACCTACGTGAGAACGTAATCAACCAGGCAGGGTGTTGACTGTTGTTAGCCGACTCTCTGTGTTGTATTGCATTAAATTTCTAAGTTTACTAGGTTTGTTTTCTCTTTCATTTGTACCTGATGATGATTGCTGTGTTGCAGTCGAAACGTCGTATGCTATTATTTAATTTATTTTCTCTTTCTACGTGACTTTGCGTATTTCGCTCTACACGAAAAAAACAACTCGTGTATTGTGTGCAGGTATGAAACAACTCGTGTATTGT
>JAAXLI020002092.1:4325-14987 GCA_014621495.2 Entosphenus tridentatus
GTGTAGTGTATGGTGTAGTGTATAGTGTAGTGTATAGTGTAGTGTTTAGGATGAACGTTGAGATTTATAAGGCCACGGAATGACCAATAAGGTCTGATTTAGTCTGTACTAAGGTAGGCATTGATGGGGGGTTGACAGGTAACGTTGTTATTTCCTCATAGTTTTTGTGTGTAATTGTTGGTCTCGCGCTAAAGGAACAAGAGGGCAGCCCGCAGCTGCCGCTTGGGCGCCATAACTAAGCGGCGATATTTGCGCCCCTATCATTGGTCATAGGCTGGCCCAGCAACAGCTGCTCTGCTTAGAGCAAACATTTTTCCCTCGTCGGTGTGAGTGCGACTATTAGTGATTTCAAAAAGGAAGGGGTGGGGGGGGTGTAAATTTCTTATTAATTCTTAAAATGTACGATTATTAACGAGTAAAATGCAGTTCAAAACTCGAATCGGACCCATACTCTTTGGTTCTTTCGGTAAAGTCACGTAGGTATAAAAAAAATAAATCACGACGTTTCGATCGCAACACAGGCAGTGCTGATTTATTTTATTTTATACCTAAGTGACTGTACCGAGAGAACCAGAGTATGGATTCCTGCAGTCACGAAAACTTCAAATTAAGATCGAATAGGACCACGATGGTGCGGAGACCTGGAGAGTTTTTTTTCCATTAAATCTTCAATTGTCACACGAGGTGGCGAGTCTGTGTGGAAAGTTTCAGCTCGTTAGGCTTCGTAGATCTGAAGATGTTAAGCGTCAAAGATTCCAAACATTATAAAGCCGATGGCTTTTCTTGAATGAATAAATTTACCTAAAGTGCCGCTGTCCCTCTGAGATGTTAACTACCTTTCCCTGTATACAGGAGGCTGTGGGTTCGATCCCAACCCTGACGCCACGGTGGCTAGGAGGAGATGTTACTGGTAGGAGCCTCCTGGTTACACCAGCCCACAGGGGATTATTGTGTCTGTCGTGCAGGGAAAGGCTGGTTGGGGAGGGTGGGGCTGGGTGGGAAGGATGGGGAGAGGCTGGGTGGGGAGGGTGGGGAGGGGCTGGGTGGGGAGGGTGGGGCTGGGTGGGGGGTGCGAGGGGTGGGGCTGGTTGGGGAGGGGCTGGTCACCCCGTGGTGCCCTTATAAAACTCAACGTTTAACCTACTCACGCCGGCTTGTGCCCGCCCTCATAGTCGGCATATTTGCGGAATACACCACGCCGCCGTTGACCCTACCCATTGACCGAGCAACCCAACGTTCCAACCAGCTCCTTCCGCAGGAATGTGTTAACTACCTCGCCTGGTGTACAGGTGGTCATGGGTTCGATCCCGAACCTGACGCCTCCTGCTGTTAATTTGGAGTTTGCATGTCTCTCTGTCTCTCCCCGTGGTCGCGTGGAATTTTCTCCGGGTCCTCCGGTTTCACATTTAGAATCAGGCGTTTAGAGTTATCTGGCTGCTGCCATAAATTTCTACGTGATGATGATACGCAACTTCGTTGGGCTGTTATTTGTGGCCAGGTCGCTTCTGAAAAGGGCTACATAGCTCGGTGGGCTTTACCTGATAAGATAAAAATAGTTAATAGCTTCGGATGCGCTGCTTCTGCGGACGTCTGGAACACTATTCCTTCCGACATTAGGAAAACAACTGGGGATCTATGCCACTTTTAAAAATCTAATATTGACAAATTATGTTTCTTAAAACTGCTTTATTGTATTTAGTTTGTTGTCCTTCCCTCCGCACCTCTAATTAGCACGGTTGTCAATGTACGAAGCAAATGAAGTTCAACGTAAATACGTGTGTAGTGCAGTGACTTCGGAGACGATATTTGTCGAGGCACCTTTTATTAACACCCACGATCTCACTTGCACACATCCTGTACTCGCTAGCCTATGACACAACACTAGCCGTCTAGCATCGGCGGCGCTGACTAAGACAGTTAACAGGCCATCTAGCAGCGCAATGTCGAGCGAAGACGGCAGTGACGATGGCGATGAAACGACAGCAACGACGAGACAATGCATTTCCCACAACGGCAGCCTCAAGCTCCCGCTGTAAGCCCCTTTTATCCTAGCAGTGTGGTCTGGCTCTGCCCTGGCCGCACCTCCCTTCTCGAACCCACTAGCAGGTTCCAGGGGCTTCCAGATGGGCCCCTCCATGACCCTTGCCCCAGTTCTTCCGCCCTGCCGACACACACACCGTGTATACGCTCACCGGCGTGTGCACTGTTTCTACACTGCAGTTGCCGCTGCTGGTCACCAGCCGGCGCTATTACACTACACGTGCACTGGAATATGTTTGCAGTTACATTTTTACTTAAAGCTTTCGTGACTGCAGGAATTCATATTCCTTGTGTCTTTCGGTAAAGTCACGTCGATAGGTTCAAATTAAATAAAAAAAACTATGACACAAGCGATCGTCATCAGGAGGAAAAATGACGATCGCTTGTGTTGTGATCGAAGCGTTGTAGTGGTTTCTTTTTTTCATGTTCTTTCTTTGAACCGATCTACGTGACTTTACCGAAAGACCCAAAACATATTTTGCAGTTATTTTGAAGGGTTTGTTTTTATTATTGTGTTTACCTTTCCTATACTTTGCACTCGTGGGTGTTATGTTTGTTGTTGTAACATTCTGACCCCCTGCCCCAACTGGACAAATGTGACAAAAATAGCTTCATAGCTCATCGGATTCCTTCTGCGTAACATAAATACAATATTCTGATTCTGACTTTTGCTCGACAGATTTTTATAATATTAATATTATTTAAGCCTCATTAGGTGCTAGTCATTTACTGTCATCATTATTATTCAGGTTTATAATAAATAAATACATAAATAAACTTCCTTGGTGTGTGGTATTTGCAGCAGCGGATGCTGGTGTAGTGCCATAGATGGGCCACACTTACCAGCAGGTAGTTCGGATCCCCAGGGGAGGGGCCACTGTGCCAGCCCAAGAGGGGAGGGGCTCTTGGGGGCTCTAGAATCCTAGACAGCTAAGCCCTCGGCGCCAGGCCCTAGGATCCCAGGCAACCCAGACAGCTAAGCCCCTTGGCGCCACCAACGGGGGGCTGTGTGTGCTCTGTGGGCTATCTGGGGGCACACACAACCCCACCCCTCGATGGGCAAGAGGCATATAAGGCCCGCTCCCTGGCCGATCGGGGCCAGTCGCAGCTCAAGTACCAAGACCAGCCAGCTTAGGACCCTGGACCCCCTCGTCCCGCTTGTCCTTGTAAGGGCCGGGACGCTGTGCGGGCCAGTGGTGGGACTCTGGGACTCCCGGCTCTACGTCCTTGTAAGGGCGAGTTCCGAGGAAGCCAGAGTCTAGACCCGCACCTTGGCTGGGTCGGGTCAGGTAGCCTCCCCTAGGATAATTGTAGCCGGAGGACCGCAGAGCGTAGCTAGAGTCAGGTACGCTAAGAGTAGGCTGTGTACCTAGGCTGTCTACCTAGGCTGTGTACCTAGGCTGAGTACCTAGGCTGTAACAGAGTATCAGGACTTTTGAGGTGTTGTATTGTAATAAAGAAGTTACCTCTACAAGTGTCTCCGGAACCCATTACATTGGTATGGTTGTTACCGCTCCAGCTCCACTCGCGTTAATCTGTTAGTCTTTTCAGTTGAACCTTTTTTAAAATTATTTTTATATTTTATATTTCAATATTTCAATGATGTTGATTCACTCTTCAACACTCCGGTGGGCTAAAGTAGTTAATTATTTGTCCTTTGTAAACGTGACACAATGACAATTCCTTATAAGGGAAACAATTACCGATGAATAACAATAGAATGATTACCAATCTATATAATTACAATACCCTCCCCCTCTTTGCCTCGAATCACTGCACCAGATTGAATTAAATGATGACGTCACCCTGATGCTGCTCTATTTAAGACCGGGAATCGACAGGAGAGCGTCACCATTCTTGGCCGATGAAGCTGATTTTAATTACCAGCCAAACGTCGTACTACTCAAATTTTTAAATGCTGTTGATTCTCTCTTCAACACACCGGTGGGCTAAAGAAGTTAATTATTTTGTCCTTTGAAAAACGTGACACATTTTTTACTGTTTGGCCGTGTCGAGTGGTGGAGGGTTACGACACCTTTATAAATAACGCAATCAAACCCAAAACCCTTTATTATTAATAATATTGGTCGCGAATGCCTACGTGTTAAACTGCTTAATTAAACATTCGTTAATGTTTTAAAGTCACCCTCCAGTTTTGAGTTTAACACAATAGAGAAAATCTTGACTTAAAGCATTCGTGACTGCAGGAATTAATATTCTTTGGGTCTTTCGGTAAAGTCACGTAGATAGAACAATCAAATAATAGAAATGAAAATAAAGTGAATTAAAAAAACCTTTAAAACAGCCTGCCTCAGCAGCTTTCCCCCTATTTTTTCTCCTGATGACGATTGCTTGTGTTGCGATCGAAACGTCGTGATATTTTTAATTTTTTTTATTCACTTAATTTTTCTTTTTATTATTTTATTGTTCTATCTACGTGACTTTACCGAAAGACCCAAAGAACACATTAGAGTAGTTATTGTTAACTTAATCATGGAACATCTGAGGTCTCACTTAAAGCAGCTCACATTGCAGCCTACGTGTGCTTCCGCTCCCAGGGCCTGAGCTGCTCCTCCCAGGGCCTCCCAGAGCTGTTGAGCCCTGGGTCTGGCTGAGCTGCTGCTTAGCGCACCTGTGCTGGAAGAGAAGCCATTGGGTTCGACACACCTGCACCAGCTGTCTTCACGTGTGACCAGCCCGCCGCGGTGGATGCCAGTTCGTGTTGTCATTCCAAATTGGCCCGCTACAGCCTGTGTCCCGCTCGCCTTGGCCGTGACCTAGTTTATTGGGGTGAAATTACATTACTCAATTTTGACCCTCTGCTCCAAATCTTTGCCCATTATTCCAAATCTGAAGGCCAACCTCTGCCATCTAAAGATCTTTCGTCGGGCCAGGTTACATCCATCAGGAGTTAGGTCATGGAAGAGAGCCCGCCACTACTACACTCATGCCCCCAAATACCATTCCTGTGTTATGGTCACTCTGGCGGAAACCTTGGTCCACATACCTGGTAACCCGTTGATGCATCCTGCGGCCACTGTCTGAGCATGCACAGCACATTACATCACCTGATGTACCTGACAGCTCCACACGTGTCGGCCTTCTTAATTTGCACTCTCTGAGTTATACGGCTCTTTTGGTTTGTGAGTTGATCACGGATGGCCATCTTGATTTGTTATGCCTCACAGAGACATGGCACCAGCCAGATGATCACCTCCTTCTTAACCAGGTATTACCCAGCGAATACACGTTTCAGGACACAGTGGAGGTCTTGCAGTTCTCCATCGCTCATCCACCATCCTCCGCCAAACTTCTACGTCGAGAATCTAGTTCTGGAATGGAAGGCCACCCAGCCTGTGACAATGGTGCCCCTTTATTGTTCCCCCAAGGCCGCCGGTTCTTTTATTGGGGTGATAACCGAGCTACTTTCCGCACCCTGAATTGTTTTAATTTAACTCAGCATGTTAATTCCCCAACCCATATTCGTGGTCACATGCTTCACCTAGTTTGTTCCCGGGGATTGTCTATCACCAACTCATCAATAATTAATCCTGGAATATCCAATCATTGCGCAGTGATGTTAAAAATCTCCTGATTCCTCCACCTAATCCTATCATAAAGCATCAGATCAGATTTAGGAATCTAAAATCAATCACTCCGGATATGTTCTCCTCGGAAATTCTCAACTCACCACTCCCTGAGGTATACATATCTACTGTGGATGCCATGGTGCAAGAAACAGTATATTGGATAGTTTGGCCCCCCTGAAATCACGCTGGATCTCGGTGAAGTCTTCAACCTGGTATAACCACGAGCTTCATGCACTGAAGGAAACTGTCCGCAAGGCAGAGCAATATTGGAGAAAATCTGGTCTTGCCGCCATCCATTTGCAGATCTTCCAGACCATCCTTACAATTTACGGAAAGGCACTTGACCATGCTCGGACATAGTCATCCTCTCAGCCGACAAGGGCAATTCTACTGTCATCATGGATAAAACCACATACAACAACAAAATCCAAGACCTTCCTAATGATGGCAGTTACACCAAAATTAACAAAGATCCTACCAACCGCCTGGCTACAAAAACCAACAATAGCATTAACAATTAGACTTCTCTAATCGAACCATTCAAGCGGCTCTCCCTAAAATCTTCTGCTGCTAGACCACCCACATTCTATGGTCTTCCAAAAATCCATAAAGAAGGTACTCCACTTCGGCCCATCGTTTCCACAATCAACTCACCTACCTACAAACTGGTCCGATTTCTGTCTGAGACCTTGCTTCCATTCACGGGCAAGACTACCTCAGCAGTACATAACTCAGCTCACTTGTTCTCTCTAATCAAGTGCATCTCACTGACTCCAGATGATTTGCTTGTCTGCTTTGATGTAGTCTCTCTGTTCACCAAGGTTCCTGTACCTGACATCTTAGCAATAATTGAAGATTTGGTCAAACATGGACTGAATCCTGATGTACCAACTGCCTTACCAACACTAACTTCACCTGGAATGGTACTTTCTACAAACAAAATGAAGGTACCCCCATGGGTTCCCCCTTATCACCAGTGATAGCGAATGTTTTCATGGAGAAATTTGAAACAGATGCCATCCAGCCATCCACCCTACATCCCAAGCCGAAACATAACATATATAAAATAATGTTTTAAAATATATGATTTTATTTTTTATGATAAAATATAATACTGTCATCAGTATGACATAAGTATACCAAGTTTGCAGTCGATACCACATTTGTAAGTGGGTAAAATGTGAGTTACAAGATTTGAGGATACAACAACAACAACGACAACAATAGACAGAGTTAATAAAAAGCGTGTAATAATAAAACAATCTTCAATTGTTGTTACATTACTGTATGTTCCATTTACTGGAGAGTAATGTTTTGCTACAGCATTACGTGCAAATCTACAACAATAATTTGTATTGATGAGCTTAACATGCTTCCCACTTTCTTAATGTTGAACTGTGACACATTTCATAACACTGACCGCATGAAGCATATATACAGTGCATACATTCGTGTGTTCTGGCTTACGAACCGTTCCACTTACGAATGGGCCCCAGAAACGAAGTATGTTCGTAGGTCAAGGAGGACTGGCCATACAATAGGCCAATCTCAAACCTCAACCGCAATTGGCAAACTATTAGAACACCTCGGCCTGAAATGGCTTCGCCTTCATCATATTCCGTCAAGCTATAATTTCAGGCCTGTCCAATCAGTGTATGTGGCCAGCTGTTACACTCAGATGGCTACAGTAGTCCCTCAATTAATCGGTTATTAATCCATTGCACGAAAAAACTACTGGTTAACCAAAATTACCGTTAATCGAATATAGGAATTACATGTTCAAAGCATTAATCCATTACCAAGACGATCGTAATTTTACCTTTTTGACCCTAAAAACATAGTCCATAACGTTTAAACACCCAATATTAATAAAGAAACACAAGAACATATTAAAGGATTGATATGAAAATAAATATTGCAATCTCTATTAATTCACTTACAAGTTGAATAATAAAAATCACTGAGTCTGCAAGAGGAGCTGTTTTTTCCACTGCCAAAAACAGAAAGCGAATAATGTTAAACAAAGCCAAGTGGGGGCCGAAACGGCTCATAAATGGGCATAATTGATTGACTGAGGGCATGGCTCAGCCCGGCTTACGAGCACGCTTTGATTGGCGCAAATTAGCGCCCCCGCGTGCATACAACATGAACACAGCGTTACCGTTACATCAAGATGTTAACGTTATTCAAAACCATAGTGGTGTCACGATGGGAGGACGAAACGTTAACCAAAATAAAAAATCCGTTAACCCAATGGTCACTTACACTATGAGACCTCCTTTACCAGTGGCAAAATATAATAGTAGGGTTTTACCCTTTCAACTGGTACAAAACTGACACCTTTATACAAGGGATCATGTATGCCTTTTGGCGTCATCTGGTCCAACACCAATGGAGACTAGGCTCTAAGAAAAGCTGTCTCGGGTGTCGACCAATCAACGTCAAGGACAGTGCATATCATTACCATCATCAGAGTTGTTTCTTTTTGTTTGCATTTTGATTGCTTGTGTTGTGGTTATTGCAAACATGATCCCTTGTATAAAGGTGTCAGTTTTGTACCAGTTCAAAAGGTAAAAACCTACTACCAATGGGCACTGTTAACCGAGGGACAACCATACTCTGAATGAACACACTGCATGTGTTCATTGTTGAGAAGAAGAGGTTTTTGGTGGTCTGCATGTGTTCATTGACACACTGCATGTATTTATTGTCACAGTCCTGTACAAAATGCACACCAACCACTGCCCCCGCCCCCCCCAGATCTTCAGGCCATGCTTCCACCCCATACCATAGATGCTGGGCCACCCGATTATACACGACTCTGCCCAGCCACGCCCCCCCCGTCCCCACGTTGCCAGAACATTGCTCCATGGATACAAGCTCCCTTCTTCAACTCTGCTGTCCGGATCTGGAACTGCCTCCCTGATTAACACATTGTCAGCAAAGTCACTGATTCTGGCCTTCAGGCCTTTAAATGCCGAGCTGTGCACACGGGACATTCTCCTAAATTCACCGCACGCCTTGTAGGGGACTGGGTTTTTGAGCTGCAGTGGACCATTGATTATGCTGATTAGATTGCACTCATGTCTGATATGGCTATTGTTAACAATTGCACCTCAATAGAAAAAAATCTGCATCTATCCTCGTGGCAATGGACCGAGACTGCAGCTTTCGACTCAATAAGACCATGGGACCTGGTGCAGTGTGTAAACATCGCCACTTGGGAGAGAAAGGCGGCCAGGCGTGGTGCCACCTACCCCCTCGTGTACCGTTCTGGCCTTCATAGGTGCTCACTAACAGCACTTGCCCCAACAGTCTGTTCAAGGCTATACAGTGGATCTTTGTCTTTGTGTACATGTGTGTGCTTGTATGTGTAGTGACATAAATTGGTTACTACGTGGCATAGCGCTGGCTGCTGGCAGGGAAGGGGATTTGCAGAGTGGAGCAGCCCTGATTGTGAGAAAGCCACGTGATAGACCAGAGAGAGGGATCTTCGGTAAAGATTACAGAGGGGACGCGTCGAGAGCCCGCTCGTTGGTTCCAGAAGGGGGTGTGGCCAGGGCTGAGTGAGGCCACGCTAACAGGATAAAAGGGGACGCTGAGTGAAGGCTCGGGGCTGTCGTTGGAGTCGGATCCCCTCGTCGTCGCCGTTGTCGTCTCGTGCCTTCGTCGCTGTCGTCGTCCACTTGATTTTAGCGCTGCCAGACGTAGTTGGTTGTCTTAGCTCAGCGCCGTCAGTATCAGACGGCTAGCGTTGTGTTGTAGGTTAGCAACCGGAGTAGATTTCGATTTAAAGCTTTCGTGACTGCAGGGATTCATCTTCTTGGTTCTTTCGAAAAAAGTCACGTAGAAGGGAAATAAAAAAAAGAATTTATATTATAATTTAATTATGTTTATTTTATTTTATTATTTCCCTTCTACGTGACTTTACCGAAAGAACCAAGAAGATGAACCAGAGTAGAGTTGTGTTTAAGCGAGAGACAGAGGATTGTGTAACAGCGTAGGGTGTGTATTGTATATAGTGTACAAAGTGTGCTCGTTGTTAAATTAAAGAATTGTCTCCAAGAGTTACGTCTCCAAGTCAGTTCGATTCCGATCCTGACGTCTGTGTATTTGGAGTTTGCATCTCCTTCTCTCTGTGTGTTTTTCCTTCCAACATTTTAGAATCGACATGCGTTTAGAGTATTTTGGCTGCTACTACACATGATAAGCTACTTCATTGAGCTATCATTTGTGACCAGGTCGCTCCTGAAAGAGAGCTACACAGCTCAGTCGGCCTGACTTGTGTAATGTGAGGACATATCCGGGTTGCTGTTGGATTACACCTCGTACGATGATTGGCTCTGCCGGTTCTGGCCCATAGCCAATGGGGAGAAGTCTAGGGACGTGGCCCTGACGTAATGGGAAGGTGACATCTGTAAGTAGAGGATTGTTTTTTCTGCTGGCTTTAGCCACAGCCAATGGGGGGACGAGTCAGGGGCGTGGTCCTGGGAGCGTACCATGGAGTCTAGAAGATTCCATAGAGGCTAACCAGGATTGGTGTAAAGGTACCACGTGACCCAGGTATTAAAAGGGGTGGAGACGGACAACACGTGGTCAGATCTGGAACGAACGGAGGGAGAGGCCACGCCGGAGCGGGGTCCAGGCTGCCACGTGGCCGCGCGTGTCTCTCTCTCTCCCTCCCACGCTGTCTCTCAGCAGCGTGAACGAGTAAGATAGGAGTGTTGTGAACGAAAGACAAATAAAGACCGGATTCCAGAAGTCGCTTCCAAGACCTTTATTACACTTTATTAAAAAATATATATTGTAAGTGCTTTTTTCGAGTAACAGCACCTAGGGGCCGTCCATAAATGGACGATTTTTGACCCCCCTCCCCCCATCGTCACACGGCGTCACAAAAAGTCAGACCCCCCCTCAAATATGACGTAACAAAGCTCTGCCCCCCCACCCCCCAAAAATAATAAAACATGGTTCAAATCGCTTTAAACTATTGTCATTGTAGTGCGTATTTAATGTGGCGCTGCACTCTGAA
>JAAXLI020002093.1:0-14986 GCA_014621495.2 Entosphenus tridentatus
TGTTGCTGTACTGCCCCTTTGCTGACCACGTGGCCCTTGCCAGATTCATTCAGCGAGTGTGCAATCGCCGAGCCATGCGACAGCGCCCCCGGTTTGCCACGTGCAGCTCTCGTAGACGATGACAACAAACACGCACCCTGCTCTACGAAGCCTGACAGTGGTCATGATAATGGTGGTGGTAGTTCTTGTGGTACCTCCCCATCAGATAAACAAAAACTAAACAACTTTTTTATTTTACCCAGTAAAGCTCAATGAACTTTATATGTGTTTCCTAGAAGCGACCTGGCTATCACAAAATGATAGCTCAATGAAGTGGCTTATCACGTGGATATGTATTGCAGCCTCGATATCACAGCCAAATACCAACGCTCTGAGGGTAACCATGAGCCCGGGCAGCAGGGGGGAAGTGGGCAGATGGTAAGGGGCCAAGGCGCAAGGGGAGGATGGAGAAGGGCAGCGGGGAGTGGGTCAGTGGCGCGGAATGTTCGAGTGATGCAAATGTTGACTGATTTTTTTATTTTTATTGAATACAACTAGAACAATTTACATATATGCGTTGATCGATATGATGTTAATTATAATGTTTAACGATAATTATATTGAGATTAGGATATGCAGGAGATAGTGATGATAATGCTAATGTCTTTACGCATGGTGATAGTAGGGAACTATCAATCTGGTGATGGCTGGGGAAATTGAAGATGGTGATGATAGTGCTCCTGCTAAGTGGTGGTACTTCCGATGATAATTACGATGCTGCGACTATTGCTGTAGCTGCTGAAATAATAATCATGCTGCATCTGCTGCTGACGATGATGATGCCCCTCCCTACCTACCCTCGTCCACCCCCGCAAGCTCAGAGGAGGAGCGCTATGTGGTGGTGTAAGCACTCAGCCTGCTGAAGCGCGGGAGTGCAGAGAGGCGACCCCACGAGGTGGAGACAGGAGGGACAGGGTCCTCCTGGGGGGACAACGCGAGCGGCACAGAGGGTCCTGGCGGGGTCGAGAGGGCAGGAGACGCAGCGGATATTGGCAGGGCACTGGATGTGCGCTCCATTGTAAACTCCAATGGGTACCTGATTGTATCCCCCGGTGGGGACCCTATTGGGGCCCCAATGGGCAGGGACCCGGGTGGGGACCCACCACCCCCCGAGGTGACAGTGCGGCTTCTTGAAGAGACTGCGCTGGGCTGGGAGTTAATGGCCGAGGTGCGCGTGGCGAGAAGAAGCACGCGACCCCGCGTGAGCGTGCGAGGCCACGTACATGGGCACCAACCTGGGTGGGTTCGAGGGGGAGGAGGCCCCTCCTGGAGCTGGGACCGCACGAGGGTGAGACGGAAGGAGGGAGATGGGGAGGGAGAGAATGAGAGGGCACTTGTGTGCATGCGTGTATATGAGCGGTAATGTAGTGGTTAGTGCTCTGCTACGAACCCGGGGATCCAAGTTCTATTCCCACTCATGCCCAACACCAGTGACGATTTTCTGAACCGGTCCTGGGCCTCTTCCTCTAGGTGGACGCAGCCTCAAATGACTGCCGGGTGCGGTGTGTAAACATCGCCACTGGAGGGACAAAAGCACTCGTGGGTGGTACTGGCCACCCACCACCTCGTGTACTGTCCCGGCCTTCATAGATGCTTGCTAACAACACTTGCTCCAACAGTCTGTTTGAAGGCTCTACGAGGGGACGTTTGTCTTTGTTGTCCGGCGCAGAGCGGCGCGTGCTGGTGCGCGTGCCCGCGAGCGAGTACCTGCACCTGGCCGTGGAGCACTTCGCGCTCGTGCTTGTGGCGTGCGCGCGCGTGCTCGACACGGGCGCCGAGGTCGCGCGCGTGCACGTGGCCCGCGTGCGCTCCCCACGCTTGCACGTGCACGTGAGTGCACACTACAGCAGCATCAACAATAACAACAGCAGCAGCAACAACTATACTTCTCTATTTATTTTGATTATCATAAATCCTCCACCTGACACAGTGGTGCCATGGTAGGTGGTGGTGTGTTTATAATGGCATGATGATGGTATAATGTTAGATGATGCTGTGATGTTAGATGTATGTTTAACTTATTTCGCAACATATGTAGACACCAGTGCTTAAAAAGAAGGTGTTTTTGCGATGGCATGATGGTTTAATGATGGTGTGATAATGATGGCATGATAATGGTGTGGTGGTAATTGATGGTGTGATGATGATAATGATGATGCGATGTTAAATAAAATTGTAATCATGATGATGGTGGTGATGTGATGGTGTGATTATAGTGCAATGTTCGATGATAGTGTCAAGATGATGATAGTGGTTTCATGATAGAAGCTGTGTTTGTGATTGCCTGATAATGGTGCAGTGGTAGATGGTATGATATCCCCCACAGGTGATGGAGGGGACCCACGTGGGTCACGATCTCATCTCCGAGCTCTGCTTCACGAACCCCGTGGCACGCGCCCTGCACCGCGTGCGCGTCCGCGTGGAGGGAGCCGGCGTGCACGCGCCGGGCAACATACTCGTCGGGTATAGTGCCGTCATCACACGTTCACGATGATAACGAGATCAAATAGAAATAGACGATGTTTCGGGCAACTGCCCTTGTTCATAGCACACTTGTTATCGATTGAACCAAACACATATGCTATGAAGACGGATCATCGCCCAAAACGTCCTTTATTAGATAATTTTCCTTTTAAGACCAGGATGTTATTGACGATTTAGAGTTTTAATTTTTGCGTGTGTATGCACCACTGCTAAAGCAATCTCACAATACTGTCCATGTGTTTAGTGACAATTATACCTGATGCTCACGCTTCTGCTGATGATGATGATGACACGTGCCTGTATGTGTCTCTCGCTTCACGATAGTGTAGCGGTGAGTGTGATTTGTTAGGCACCCGCGACCCAGTTCTGAGCCTCCCCTAGGTTGATTCAGCCTCAAATGACTCTCTTAGGCGGTGTGTGCAAGCTTCAGCACTGGGGGTACAATAGGCGGTCAGACGTGCTGCCCACACCACCCGCTCGTGTGCCTGTCCCGGCCTTAACAGGTGCTCGCAGTACTTGCCCCAACAGTATGCTGTAGGCTATACAGGGGACCTTTGTCTTTGTGTCTGTCTCGGCGCAGCAACGTGGAGGGGCACGGCTGCACGTGCGTGCCTGTGGTTCCAAAGCGCCCCGGGGAGCTCACGCTGATCGCGAGCCTCGACTGCACGGACCTGCGCAGGTGCACGGGGGAGCCACCTTCCAGTGCGAGCCCTGAGACTTCAGCATCACCACCATCATCAACATCATGAGTCAACCACCATCATCAGCATCGAGAGTGGTACCTCCATGATCGTGATCGAGTGAACTATCATGAATGTGTTCATCATCAGCAAGGTCGCACTCATTACACGCAAAGTGCTTGCCACAAATATATCACAAATTCCTTGCTGATCTCGTCAAGGAGCGTAAACCATCACGAGAACTCCGGTCATCCTCGCAGTGACTTTTGGATAGCCATCAAACAAAGACGGTCACTGCATCGCGCACTTTCAGATCCGCTTGTGTGGCCGTCTGGAGCACTCTTTCTTCCGATATCAGGAAGCCGCTGAAGCTATTCACTGTTAAATGTAGATTGAACACTCATTTATTTAGAAATGCGTTTTGTGTTTAGTTTGTTGTCCTTCCCCGCACCTCCGACTAGCGCGGTTGGCTGCGCACGGTGCGAAAGAAGTTCAACGTACATTTCAACCACCAGGATCGTGTTCATCGTCATAAGATGATCGTTATCAGAATCATCAAATCGAATGGGGACCAAAAATCGTGACGGGGTGTGGGGGGTGGAGAATAATCATTACAGAGGCGATGTCATGCACAGACTTCAGGCGCGATAGACAAGAACGCTACCACCGTGACGTCACTGGAATGCGGGTATATATATATCGATTTAAGTTTACTCATTCTGAAGTAGGCCATCCAGTCAAAACGTCGAGCCATTATCAGGGACGGAATAAAGTGATGTATTTACCCCTTTTAATTTAGTCTAGTGTATGAGCAATTTGTTTTTGACACGTGAACCTGAAATACAGTTCTAAAAAGTATAAAGAGTAGCACCTAACTGAAGTCACGTATGTGACTTTACCGAAAGAACCAAAGAGTATGGATTACTGTAGTCACGAAAGCTTCAAATCAAGATTAGTAGCACCTAAGTCTACCTCTTATCGTGACGTACTACATTAATAGTAGTACTTCTTCTTCCTAGCGTTGTTCCCGCTGTCGCACAGGGTCTGCTTTTCGGCATTGTCTTCTCCATTTGGCTCGGTCCAGGGCATCTGTGGGGGATGCGTTAACTCTTCATGTCTTCCTTTATTCGATCCATCCATCGCTTCTTCGGACGTCCGCGTGGACGGCGGCCCTCTGGCTCAATACGCATGGCAGTCTTGGCCACTGATGACTCTTCACTTCGCATCACATGGCCGTACCACCGAAGCCTTGCCTCAAGCATCTTGTCCGCAATGGGGGCCACACCAAGTCGCTTCCGAACGTCTTCGTTCATAACACGATCCCATCGAGTCAGTCCAAGGCTCCATCTGAGCATCCTCATCTCCATGGTATGGAGGGCTTGTTCGTGTACAGTTGTGGCTGGCCAGCACTGAGATCCATAGAGTGCCACCGGTCGGACGATGGTCTTGTACATTTTTCCCTTCAGCCTATCCGGAATTTTTCGATCACAGAGGACTCCGGTGACTTGCCTCCACTTCATCCATGCTGCATTGACTCGTGACCTCACATCAGTCGTGATGCTTCCATCTGAGCTGATGGTGGCGCCCAGGTACTTAAAGTCCGTCACTTTCTTCAGATCTTCTCCGTCAATGCTGATGGTGCCGTCGGTTTGGGGGCCACACTCCATATACTCCGTCTTTTTGATGTTGAACCTCATCCCTTTTTCGTCCAAACGTTCCTTTCACAGGCGCGTTTGTCTTTCCACATCTCCTCTCTTCATCTGAGAGTAGGACGTCATCCGCATATAGAATTGACCATGGCAGGGGCGTGTGCAGGTCAGCAGTGATCGTGTCCATGCACAGGATAAACAGGAGTGGTGACAGGGCCGATCCTTGGTGCACTCCAACGCTGATGGGAAATGGCGGTGATATGCCCACTGCACACCTGACTGCACTGGTGATGTTCTTGTATAGGAGTTGCACCCAATGCACGTTGGTTTCAGGGACTCCATGGAATCGAAGCGAGTGCCAGATGAGGTCGTGGGGGACCCTGTCAAATGCCTTTTCAAGGTCTAGGAATGACACGTGCACAGCTTTGTTCTTCTCTCTGTGCCTCTCCAGCAGGAGCCTCGCCGCGAATATGGCGTCCGTGGTGCCACATCCTTTTACGAAGCCGCATTGGTTGGGTGATAGGGTGATGATGTTTCTAATCCTCGTGTCCAACACTCGCTCATAGATCTTCATCGCATGACACAGCAGTCGGATTGGCCTGTAATTCGAGCATTCTGCCACGTACCCTTTACCCTTCCAAATTGGAACCGTCGTGCTGGTCGACCAGGCTTCTGGGACCTCACCGGTGCTCGTGATGGTGCTGAAGAGCTGGGTAAGGAGGGCAGCACCCTGCCTGCCAAGGATCTTCCAGGCCTCAGCAGGGATATCGTCCGGGCCAGTCGCTTTCCCATTCTTCATTCTCTTGATAGCTTGTTCCACTTCGATGATGGTGATAGGCAAAACGGGACCGAGGACGTGTTCAGCGCTAATAATCGGTGGGTGGGGAAATTCCTGGTTGCAGATTCTAGAGAAGTAGTCGCTCTAGCGTTGAAGGATGGCGGGCGGGTCTCTGAGAGCGCTGTAATTCTCATCCTTTATGCATTTAACCTGACCAATATCCTGAGTCGAACGTTGGCGCGCCTCTGCCAGTCGATAGATCTTATTGGCACCTTCTGGGGTGTCCAGTTCGACATACAGTTGGTCATATTGAGCTAATTTCACCGCTGCTACTACTCGCTTCGCTGCCGATTTGCAGTTTCTGTAGTGTTCGTAATCCAGATCTGCGAGCGTTTGGCGCCACTTCTTGAAAGCTATCTTCTTCTCTTTCACTGCTAGCTGTACTTCTTCGTTCCACCACCATATTTGCTTGTCAATGAAGCGTTTTCCCGGCTTAGTTAGCCCCAGTGCTTCCGTTGCTGCTGTGCACAGTTGGCCGGCGAGATCTTCCCAAATCGCATTCGCTGGTCGGTTGGTGTTCACGTCAATCTGATTGAGGGCGACTCTCAGTTGATCCTTGCATTCCTTCATCCGCCACCACTTAATTCGCTGCTGTCCCGTTGTTGGTGGGCGATGTCGCTGGCCAATATCCATTTTCATGTCCATGACCAGGATGCGATGTTGTGGGGCGATGTTGTCCGATGGTATGACTTTAGTGTTTGTCACCGTTTTATGCTTATCCCGCTTGACAAGCCAGTAATCAATTTGATTTGATCTCCCACCACTGGCGTACGTAATGATATGGGACGGTCTCTTCTTGAAGAAGGTGTTGGCGAGGACAAGATCATGGGCTTCCGCAAAGTCCAGGGCTCGGTTTCCCTCATCGTTCCGGGTACCATATCCTTGGCCACCATGGTTTCGAGGGTATCCATCCCGGGCGTTTCCAACGTGTCCATTTAGGTCTCCACCAATAACTAACTGCTCTTCTCCGTTTATCGATTGCATGTGTCCATCAAATTGTTCCCAAAATTCCTCCTTGGTATCTGCTGGGCAGCCAGACTGCGGCGCATAACAAGATACCACCCGGAGGCGTAGGTCGTTTGAGTCGATTTCGATGGACATGAGGCGGTCGGAAACACGGTGGACGGGCACGACGTTGTCTCGTAGATTTTGGCTGACTGCGATTCCAACGCCGTTCTTGGTGTTTCTTTCACCGTTGTAGAACAGTTTGTATCCTTCTCCAATCTCCCTGACCTTTGCTCCACTCCACTTCGTTTCTTGGATGCATACGATGTCGATAGGACGGGCCTTTAGGGCAGCTGACAATTCTCGACTTCTCCCTGTCAATGTTCCGATGTTGAGTGTTCCCAGCCGTAGTCGGACTAACTTCTTTAGCCTGCCCCGTCCATGAGCAGGTAGCCCTCGTCTATTTCTCGCGTCGTTTGGGAGAGGGCGGCGCGTGTTTCCCCCGGGGGGGCGCCCTAGCTTGTTCCAAGTTGATTTGACGTTGCCATAGATGCGACATAGAAATACTTTGGCCGGTGGGTCGCTCCATCTGATGCCAAAATAGTAGTACTATAGACCCTAATAAAAACCAAGAGGCCATTGAGATGGGGGCTTTCTAAATGTAAAGCTAATTTTTAATAAGTACAACTTAAAGCTTTCGTGACTGCGGGAATTCATATTCTTTGGGTCTTTCGGTAAAGTCATGTAGATAGAAATAACAATAAAATAATAAAAATGAAAATAAAGTTAATAAAAAATAATACAAAATATCACGACGTTTCGATCGCAACACAAGCCATCGTCATCGGGAGGAAAAAGAACGTCGAAACGTGATATTTTTTTTATTCACTTTATTTTTATTATTGTATTATTATTTTTCTATCTACGTGACTTTACCGAAAGACCCAAAGGATAGGGGTAGAGATAGGGGTAGGGTTAGTGATAGGGGTTAGGGTAATGATAGGGGTAGAGATAGGGGTTGGGGTAATGATAGGGGTAGTGATAGGGGTTGGGGTAGTGATAGGGGTAGTGATAGGATTTGGGGTAATGATAGGGGAAGTGATAATTTCATACTTATTATTTGGTTTGTGTTTATTCAAGATTTGTGACTTAGCCTGTTATTACCACGTATTTGATACGGTTTTACTAATCTTCGTTCCACTGCCTGTATTGTGGGTTCTCTGACTGTTTGTTCTTGAGTTATTATTTTTATCTGATATCCCGGGGCTAGGGAATTCGTTTTGGCTTAGGAGTGACCCTGACTGCCATAATTATTTTTTGATGCTTCGGTCAGGTCGTGTAGAAAATTATTAAAGGTAAATAATATCAGTATTGAATTAACAATTGAGGACTCGCGACCCCCTGGTGCAGACTGTAGTTTGGTTTTCAATTGGAGTGAGGATGAGGATAGATAATGTTTGCTTAATCTTCGTGGCTAAGTTGGTAACTTTGTTTAACTAATATGGCTCAAAACCCGTCTGTTTGCTTTCCCTGTTGCCAATTTTTTAACTTTTAACCGTTACAAAAAAATTATTATATATGTCTCGTGGCCCCTACTGCCTGTATTGTGTGGGGGCCTTTTGAAGTGTAGGTGACTGTTTTAACCCCATTTGCGATTTCCCCCCCCTCTCTCTCTGTGTATACGGGGAGGGGTTTATGACCATTTATGGTTCATCTCCTGCCCTCTGGCCTTTTGTTGCGAGCGTGTCTGAGCAGTTGCTCGCGGAGGTGGGGAAATGGGTGTTTGCACTTCCGAGTGACTGTGAACCAAAAAAAAATATTGGCCGAATTATTTGTAATATTAATTTTTGGAAAAAGGGACATATACACAACAGTGCTGTGAAAAAGACTGCTGCAGCCAATCACAGTTGGTTTTGAGGGATCACGTTGGGGGACTGGGGGGGGATGGCTGGTGCTGGGTGATGGGAGGAGACAAGGGACGCTATGTGACCGTCCGTGTACGAGGGTCAGGATCGCCACCTCTGACATACACAACCTGGGACACATCTTTGGTAGAAGGATCTCTCAAAACCCGAAGAGGAGAGAACTACATGGAAAAGCATTGTCTTGAGCAATGCGACCTCAATAAAACTAGGACAGGTGGACATTTGAATTTGCACAAGGGGACAAACAGGGGTTGGAGTCATGTTCTTCATATGGCTGACATTGATGTTGAGCAAAAACTATATTGCATTGAGGTAGTTGAGCCAGATAATTACGTAAGGAGTAGAAGAGTGGTGCATCGCTGTGATGATGCCTCCTTCGAATTTGTGAATCGGACATTGAATTGTCATATGTTCCATAGTCTGTTCAGGCTTTGAGTTGGGGATAGGGCTACAGATTCGCTGCAGAAATATTTTTCAGAGTGTCAGTGTTTGGCACTACATGTAGGGAAGTTCCACAGATAGGCAAACATCACAATTTCAGCATCATCCTAATTTTATATATATATGGGATATCATTATGAAGGTAATTATTGCTTTCTAATTTAATTCGATCTAAATCTCTTGGTTGAAATACTTTGTCCAAGGTGAAGTAACTGTTCGATTATGGGAATGAGTATCCACATTTGCCTGAGATCGTGGAACCGCTCTCCAGCGCCGCCGCTCACATCAGGGGATGCAGGAACGACGATTGTTCCTGGTTCCACTGTGGCCAACTAGTTTATTCATGGACATCTCCTTCTCCTCGCCGTCCTAAATTGCCACCACCACCACCACCTCCACAACCTTGTGCTTGTCGCCCCCTACTCAAGCTGTGCAAACCCCTTGGAGGGCTGGCATTAACCAAGGAACACAGAATTCTGCCTCACATGTGGTTTCTAGAAGCTCCGCAACAGCCACACTGTGGACTTAGCCCTTAGCGTGGGAAATGTGAGCCCACTGGCGTGTCCCAGACACTCAAAAGCATTGAGACGAGGCGATAATATTAAATACAAACCTTTATTATTAAAACGCAACGCCCTGTAAGGAAGAAGGGGAGGTGCTGGTGGGGGTGGGTGGTGATAATATATACGTAACGGGCGTATGTGACGCAGGAGAAGTTGATAGAGGCAACACGTATTTATTACAATAAAATTCAATACAGCAGAGTAACGACTCTAACACTCGAAGAGGTATCGGCCTCTTCACCCGGTCTATTAGAGGAAGTGTTCCCCAGCTAATGCTCCCTGTTAACTCCTTACATCCTTTTTATCCCAGACCTTCCTCAATGTAGGCTAGCGAACCTGGCCCAGCTTCGGTGCAGGTTCCGACCCTCATCCACACGAGTCTGGCCCTTACAAGGACATCAGACCTCGCTGCTCTGAGGTCGCCCACTGGCTTGCCCTGCTCGGCTGTTACAAGAACAGCGAGTCAGGGTAGTTCCAGGTCTAGCTAGCTGGCCTTCAGTCTTCACTGGCTCTTCATCTTGATCTGTACCCAACGACTGCCTCAAGCTCTCTCGCTCTTCGCCTTATATACCAATATGCCCTCGAGGGGCGGGGCTGTGTGGGATCCCAGCCTCCCCCTGACACAGCCCCCCAGGGTGGTAACCGTTTGTAGACGTGGATGTAGACACCCTAGTGTAACCGCCCGTTTCTCCCCGTTACGTAACACCTCTACATATATTTATAAAATGGAAATTTGTGAATACGTGTGTCTATTCGAAATGTTTAGCATACTTCCCAACATGCAAAACTTGAAATTTGGCATGTGGGTAGCTTCCTGACTGTACACAATGAAAAAAATAAAAAAATAGACTTTTGAATTTTTTTGGGGGGGGGCGCAATAATGGATATATTTTGCACGGCAAGTCAGCGGTGACGTTACATCTGTGATGTCACCCACATGCGGAAGCGTTACACAGTGTGCCTGCTGACGTCACGCATCCCCGCCCCCCCTCAACCCTCCGCGTAGGCCGTGTATTAATCCAAGACAAGGATCCAAGTCTCGGGTGAAGCCGGGTAGTAAAGCTAGTACATACATGCACCTTTATACTGGTAGGAACCTCCTCGTTACACCAGCCCACAAGGGATTATTCTGTCCGTCCGTCGTGCATCCAAAAATGGGAGGGGTGGGGCTGGGTGGAGAGGGGAGGTTGGGGGGGGTGCTGGGTGGGGAGGGTGGGGAGGGGCTGGTCACCCCGTGGTGCCCTTATAAAACTCAACGTTTGACCTACTCACGCCGGCTTGTGCCCGCCCTCAGTCGGCCATATTTGCGGAATACACCACGCCGCCGTTGACCCTGGCCATTGACCGAGCAACCCAACGTTCTTACCAGCTCCCTCCACAGGAATGTGTTTATACAACCGCGACACCCTGTAAGGAAGAAGGGGAGGTGCTGGTGGGGGTGGGTTGTGATAATATCACCTTGGAAATCTAAAAATATTTTTGTTCGTGTGCTGACAACTAATCTTTCGAAATTTACTTGGTCAGTATTAATATATTTATTATTGTGTCTAAATTCTTGTCTGCGTGTGAGTCCATATGCGTGTCTGCCACCATGTGTGTGTGTGTGTCTCAGTCGATGTGTGTGCGAGTCGATGTGTGTGTGCATGAGTTGATATGTCTGTCAGTCGATGTGTGTGTGCTAAATCTCGATTTGAAATTTTCGTGACTGCAGGGATCCATACTCTTTGGTTCTTTCGTTAAAGTCACGTAGGTATAAATAAAATAAATAATGACGTTGCGGGCGCAACACAAGCGTCCGTCATCAGGTGGGACAATCACAGCAAACAATTGCTGATGTGGGCAAAAGGGCTGCCGTGACAAGAGGCTATATAGGTAAGAGATCGGGGAGGAGCCAGGGAGGAGAGATAGAGAGGGGGGTGTGGGGTAGGGGAAGTGGAGCGCTGCTAGAGGGATTAGGAGCAAGGCAAAAAATGCCACAGTGGGGAGGGGAAGTGGGCGGGGCTGGGAGTGGGAGGGTTAGGAAACTGGAGATGTGGATATGAAGGCAGGCCAAAAGCAGTTATGGTTTTACCTGGTTAATAACATCCTTCCAATGATTGCTCAATCTGTATTCATCTTCCCGGTTGAAGTTATGTCTATGTTTATATATCTGGATGGCTTCATGAACAAACCTTTTATAGTTGCCCGAAGGTTTGCAGAGCACCTTTGTCTCGGAAAAAACAATATCATGAGAGCCCACAGCGTTATAGCAATGGTCAACCACGGCGGAGGTATTAGTTCTGCCGTGTTTCAGATCTGCCTTGTGCTCGCGAACATGGTCCGAGACATGACGTAGTGTTTCCCCATCACCACAGGTACAACTTAGTTTGTAGACTCCAGGATATTACATGTCAGGAATGGCATCCTTCACAGATGGGATTAGATCACGGATTTTGTGTACTGTCCTAAATCGGACCTGGATCTTGTGTTTGTTTAAGATTTTGGAAATCTTTTGGTAACGCCTGCTATGTATGGTAACGTGATGGCTTTGATCGGCGTCTCAGGGGGTTGTTGCTCCATGGTTGGAGAAACAGCTTTGCGGATAATGCGGTCCGAATATCCATTCATCTTAAGGGCCTGGTGTACGTGTTCCAGTTCACTGGCTAGGTGGTGTTGGTCAGAAATGCAGTGGGCCCTATGATGAGGGAATTATTCTGTGCCAGATAGTGGTGGGAATCAGGTTTCAAATAGGAATCACAGATTTGACGCGTCGGGACAAGGGGGCTCTCTAGTCGGGGGCAACGATCGATTGGCACGGTCAATGCAGTGGTGGCCAAACTCGCGCACGCAATGGCGACAGCTGGCACGCAGAGTGGTAGCAGGGGCGACAGGCACGTCGGTTATCGTCGGGCGTATACAAGGGGTGGACGTTCGGGTTCTGGTTGACACGGGCGCCTTGGCTACTATCATATCGGAGGTTGCTTTCGAAACGTTGCCTTTTGCGAATCATCGTGTGGCGCCGGTGGTTGACGTGTGCGTGGCGGCGTACGGGGAAAGTATGGGTATTGTAGGTCAAATAGATGCCCACATTTCATTGGGGGAGATTGAGATACCAGGGCCAGTATTAATTTCGAAAACATTAGCGGTTCCCTGCCTTTTGGGCACGGATTTTTTGAGTAGGATGCCCCTACTGATTTTCACCGAACAGGTTTGTGTTCAGATGCCGTCAGGGCAGCGGTTGTTTTTTTTTGTATTCCCCGCATCGACGCGAAATACAGGGGTTTTCGGTCCAGGCTCTGGTTAAGGAAACTTTGGAGAGTCCGCCCAGTACTCAAGTTTTGGTCCCGCTGCGTTACCGTAGACGGTTGGACCTGTCTGACCTGGAGGCAGGTGTCCTCCTTACCCCGTCTAAGGCGATATCCCAGGGGCTTACATTGGTGGGTGCATTGACGCTGTTGCGAGGCGGTCAGGAGCCGTTCTTACAAGTCCTCAATGTTGGGGTGGAGCCGGTGGTGGTTCAGGCGGGAACGGTGTTAGCCCATGCGACGTTGACGGGGAGAGATTCCCTCAAGGCCACCGGGGATGCCGTGGGAGGCGGAGTGGTGGAGACAGGGGAGAGGATGAAACATGGATAGAAAAGCTGTGTGGGGAAAACCCTAAGTTGTCCATGGAGCAGCGGACCGAGTTGCGATCACTCCTACGGGAATTTTCGGAGGTGTTCATTAAGAGGAAGTTGGACAGCGCGCACTTCCCTTCTGCAACACCATATTAACACGGGAACGGCTGCCCCCATTCGACAGAATCTGTATAGGTTAAGCCCGGGAGAAAAGGAAAGCATGCAACTGGCGGTGGAGGAAATGCTAGCGGAAGATATTATTTCCCCCTCGACCAGCCCTTGGGGCACTTCCGTGGTGTTGGTAAAAAAGGCTGATGGCATGGTGCGGTTCTGCGTAGACTTCCGCAAGTTGAATGAAGTGTCTGTCGCAAATGCGTACCCACTCCCCCGTATGGACGACTCGTTGGATGCGCTATCGGGGGCCAGATTTTTTTCCACCTTAGACCTTTTGTTGGGATTTTGACAACTTCCCCTGGATGAGTCATCCAAACCAAAAACGGCATTTAGAACACCTCAAGGATTGTACCATTTCAACTGCCTTCCCATGGGCTTACACTCAGCCCTGGCCACCTTCCAGAGTTTGTTGGAACTAGTCCTAGCGGGGTTGCAATGGGACTCACGTCTCATTTACCTTGACGATATTATTGTGTTTGGCCGCACTTTTGAGGAACATTTGCAACGGTTGCATTCCGTGTTGTTGAGGATACGGTCGGCATACCTTAAGTTGAAACCTGCGAAATGCCACCTGTTGCAAACCTCTGTGCGATATCTGGGTCACATCGTGGGCGATTCTGGAATAGCGACGGATCCCGACAAGACGGCGTGTGTGCACGATTGGCCGACTCCTCAGTCGGTGGGGGAGGTGCACAGTTTTGTCGGCTAGGCGCCCTATTACCGAAGGTTCATTCCGCAGTTCGCTACATGCTTTAACGGCTAAAGGCCAGAAGTTTAGGTGGGGAGAGGAGGAGGCCGCTTTTGTTACACTGCACAAAAGCCATGCCGATGCGCCTCCCCTGGAGTAGACGGATTTTTCCCTATCGTTTACCTTAGATACAGATGCCAGTGACACGGGTCTTGGGGCTCTCCTGTCCCAAGTTAAGAATGGCATTGAAAGGGTGGTAGCGTACAGGAGCCGCGTCCTGTCATCCGCGGAACGATGTTGCTGCGTGACCAGGAGGGAACTCTTGGCCATGGTGCACTTTGTGCAACAGTACAGGCCTTACCTGTACGGTAGGGAATTCGTGGTCCACACGGACCACGCGGCCCTTAAATACTCCTTGCGTGTGGATCAACCTTCGGGCCAACTGTCACGTTGGTTGATTTACCTAAAAGGCTTGCGGCATAGTAATGCGGACGCATTATCCAGAATTCCGACGGGGGAGGGCTGTGCTTGTTCAACGGGCGCAGGACGATGTAAGCCACGGGGCGCGAAGTCATCCGGTGTAGTGGCGTCAGTGGAGAGCACAGGACCCATTGGTAACGTTGCGCCGATAGATGGAACGCTGGGCCTCACGCTTGCCGAATGGAATCGGTTGCAAATGGATGACACGTCCTTGTTGCGACTCCGGGGGCGTGCGGAGCGTGAACGAACGAACCCTAGCTCGGCGAAGTCCTCAAAGATTGTGCTGAGGGACGGGTTGCTTATGAGATGGGATAAGGGTTCATACTCTTAGGTTTTTTCGGTAAAGTCAAGTACGTGACTTTACCGAAAAAACCTAAGAGTATGGATCCTTGCAGTCACGAAAGCTTCAAATCTAGAATTAATGGGATAAGGGGTTTGAACGCTACGGCCTGGTAGTTCTTACGGTTTTACGGGGTGCGTTGACT
>JAAXLI020002096.1:0-14976 GCA_014621495.2 Entosphenus tridentatus
CCACACACCCCACCCACCCCACCCCCTCACTCACCCACCCCACACTGGCACCCCACCCACCCCACACTGGCACCACACTGCTGATTGAGAAGCCGCGAGTCCTGGGGAGGAGTGCAGGTGTCGGGTGGAACCTGTTCAGCCGGAACTTTTTTCTTTCTCGATCACCCCCACCCCACCTCCCCCCATCCCGTGCCATCAGTCATTTCGAAATTATGCTTTATTGTGCTTATACATTATATTATTATAATAATCATCAGCAGCAGCAGCAGCCAGCGTCAATACACTGGTGGATGAAAGCGTGCCCAAGCCGCTGCCTACCTCGATCGTTGCAATGTGCAAGACAAAGGTCCCCCGTGTAGCCTTCACAGACGTTTGGGGCAAGTGCTGTTCGCGAGCACCTATGAAGGTGCTCGCGAACACGGCACTGCACACGGGGAGATGATGGGTGGCCAGCGCCACACCCGGCCGACTTCGTCTCCCCAGTGGCGATGTTTACACCAGACACTTATTTGAGGCCGATGACCGGTTCAGGTAATCGTCACTGGTGTTGGCCGTGAGCGCGAATCGAACTCGGGTCGCCGGATTCGTAGCGCAGCGCGCTAACCGCTACACTACCGCTCCCCATAACACGCACACACTTGCGCGCACGTACACCCCGCAGATAAGGTTAACATTAGACGTGGCCTGGAATATATATTTTTTTAATTTCACCAGTAAAAATAGTCTCCTAAGGTGTCCGCGACACGCCAGGAATGGGTGCCACGGAGGATTAGGGACATCCTTCCTCTGGCTCTCCGTGGGGGGTGGTGGGGGTGGTCTCGCTGTGATGACTGTGATTGCTAGGAGACAGGGGGGACAGGGGGGGTCTCTGCGCGTACGTCTCGGCCAAGCAGAAATGGCTAAAATATCTTGCCGCCGTGGAACTCTGCGGGTTCACGATACACCCTCCTCGTTTATAGCGTAGCTTGGCTTTGCTGATGCTTTTATATACATTTTAAAGTTTTGCTGGCTGGCTGGTTGCCTGTCTGGAAGTTGGGACGGACGGGATGCGAGCTGAACAAAAATAAAAGAAGCAGTATGAGAAGTTGTAGCAGTATTCTCATCGCTAACATAATTTTGTTTTAATTGAGATTATTTTGCTGCTATATATTTCCACATGAAAAGCCACTTCGTTGAACTGTCATATTGTGGCCAGGTCGCTTCTGAAAAATAAACGAATAGCTTGGTAGGCTTTACCTGGTAAGACAAGAAATAGTTTAGTTTTAATTGTATATTTTTTCAAGTTATTTGTTTACATTCCTATACTTTGCGCTCCTATCGTATTTTTGTATCGTTTGTTGTTGTAAATGTTCTTACCCCGTGCCCCTGCTGCACATCTGTGAAAAAGAGGTTGGTCGCTCATCGGAATCCTCCAGTCTGAACAAATATTATGATTATGACCATCATCATCACAATCCACTGTATAGTTATCATCGTGATCATCGTGATCATCATACAATCTCAATTCAGCATGGACCAGTGAACCACCACAGCTTTGCTCTCGTTCAACGGAGGAAAAGCAAAACACTTCACGACCTCTCTCCTGAAGCCCTCTCGTGGCTAGCAGACCTCGACGTTACCATTCACTTCCTGAACATGTTGTCATACGTAGGAATAAAAGAGAATTCAGCATCATCTCATTTCAATAATTATCAATATCACCATCATCATCCCCTCTCAATCTTAATCGCTCATCAATATAATCATCGTTAACCCTAAATCAAACCATCATCATCGCCATCATCCTCAACTATACTTCATCATCATTATACTGCATCACCTGGCTCTTCTTTGCCTTCACGGGCATTTCATTCTTACCATAATATTATTATTCATGCAAAGCGATCCATTGCACACGTGTATTGTACATAGACGTGTGTGTGGGAGTGTTTTTGTAGGTGTGTGTGAATGCGGGTACCTTGTGTGCGCAGGTGTTTGTGTTGATGGGAAGCGGTAATGCAGTGGTTCGTGCAACTGCGCTACAAACCCGGTACCCCGAGTTCAATAGCCGGTGACCCGAGTTCGATTCCTGCTCACCACCAATAACAGTCGCGAATAGTCGAACCGATACTGGGCTTCCCCTCGCGTCGACGCAACAATAAATGAGTATCTGGTGCGCTGTGTAAACAACATCAGCTACTGGGGAGACAAAGGCGGCCGGGCGTAGTGTTGACCACCCACCTCGTGTGCCGTGCCGGCCTTCAAAGGTGCTCGCCAACAGCACTTGCCCAACAATCTGTTAAAGGCTATACGGGGGATCTTTGTGTAATAGTCCATGGGGGAAAGGGGGGGCAGTAGCATGGTGGTGAGCACACTGCCCTATAAAACCGTCCACTTCGATTCGATTCCGGCGCTACGGCTCGCAAAGCATCGGCGCTATAGCCATGGTCCGCCTATTTAAGTCTCTTAAATTCTATACACAGGATCATTGTCCTTTCATCTTTATGTGTATATGTATATATATTCACGCGTGAGTGTGCAGTAACGCTATACAGGTATGCGCGTGCGTGCTTGTGCGCGTGCGTCACTCCTCGCCTCGCGCGCGCGCTCTCGGCCCCAACTCGTCCCGGATTCCAAAGCCGCCACGTGGCGACTCGCAAATCGACGTCCCATTACTCAGCCACTCTCACCAACAATACTTTCCCCCCCACCCCCCCATTCTTGTAATTTACGGTCACCATAATTAGAAATATTATTATCAGCCAGGGTCAATCCACTGCTGGATGAAGGCCTTCCTCGAGCCGCTCTGCGTGCACCTCTCACGGTCCCGCAATGTAATTATAATCCACCGTGAAACTGCACATTAATTGATTTCATCGCTCCGTCTCCGTGATTATTCGCTGCCTCTCCTAGGACGTGTTCCATTCTTGGGCTGTCACTCGGTTATTAGTCTTGACCGTTGGCAATGGCCCACTTCTAATTGAGACTCAGTGAGGCTGTTATGGGTAAATAAAGAACATTATTATTTCGATTTAAAGCTTTCGTGACTGCAGCTATTCATATTCTTGGTTCTTTCGGTAAAGTCACGTAGAAGGGAAATAATAAAATAATTAAAATTTAAATAATGTTTTCTTTTTATAAATAAATGTTTAATTTTTATTCTTTTATTATTTCCCTTCTACGTGACTTTACCGAAAGAACCAAGAATATAACATTATTATTATTATTATATGGCAGTATTACACTGCCAGCACTGAGTTTGCTGCTTGTACACATGCTGCTGGGAAATATTGCTTTGCAAGGCCTATTGGCTGATGGACATTTTTGGTGATTAAACAGAACCCTGGTGGAATAATTGTATAATGTATTAACAACAACTTTCCACCAAGCCAGCACACGATGCATTCAACGTATTTAGCATTTGTAAGGTTTACTCTTGTTAACAGCACTGGGAGAATCATGCATACCCTGTCCATAAGGCTAACTTGTTCATATTAACGCCAGTCTATCATTATTATCATTATTATTGCAATGATTACATTGTCTCGCTACACAATTAATGATAATTAATAATTACTGATTCACCCAGGAAAGCCATACTGATTCCGGAGACTTTTTGTTTCAGGAGAATCCTGCACCTGAGATGGATGTTTAGCCAACACCAACACCAATAGCATCGCAAATGCCATTATCTTTGGGAGGAAACCGGAGAACAGGGAAGAAACCCATGCAGAACAAACGGGGAGACGCATAGCAGACGTCACACAGAACGGCGCCCGAGTCAGGATTCGAACCCAGGCGACAGAGTGATGTGAGTGCGACACGACTGTTAACAATGCAATGCGACCACCCCACGTGCCGTCCAAGGCGCACGTGTACATTAATAATGTCTGTAACGCTTTACAACAATTACACGCCTGACTACAGCTACGTGCCCCAAAGCGTTTCCACTGACCCCTTTAAGAGCCCAGAAAGGGGGGGGGGAAAGAACAGTTTGTGTATAAATAATAATGAGACGGATTGAGTGAAACACGTGAGAAAAAAAACATGCTGCCTTTGTCTCACCGGGACAGAACTACTGTGATGTCACAGTGGATGGTTATGTGCCGTGCGTCCCGCATACAAGTTTAATGCCCTCGCAAAATGTTTCCAGCCAACCAGCCAAACAAGGGTGCAATAAATAAAAAAACACACTGCCTGCATCTATCCGCGTGTTGTTGTTGTCGTCAGTCTGTAATGTCCAACTAAATCAGCGGTTATTAACCTTAACAGCAGCCTTGCACCCCTTTGGTTCTCAATCATTAAAACGTGAATAATTTTAATAGATACATAGGTTTGATGAAACAAAGTAGTATGTACTTAGGCGCCCGTGCTGAATTTGTGTTTCAACGATTTACCTTTTAAATCAAATCTGGACATGCCTCTCACCCCCAGAAAGAGCATCTCGCACCCACAGGTTAAGAGCCACTGAACTAAATAGTCGCGATGGGTCAAGAATAACAATGGAGCCGCGGGCAAAGAAGAGAAACACGGAGATGGAGCGATGAAATCAGCGGTGTGTGCGTGCAGGCCCGAGGTGGATTATTATTACATCGCAGGTGGCAGCGAGCGGCTTGACAAGGCCTTCGTCGAGCAGTGGATTGATCATGGCCGACGACGACGACGATGATGATTTCGATTTAAAGTTTTCGTGGCTTTAGGGATTCATCTTCTTGGTTCTTTCGGTAAAGTCACGTAGAAGGGAAATAATAAAAATAAAACAATAAAATAATTCTCACGACGTTTCGGCCACAACGCAAGCAGCCGTCCTTAGGTGAGGAACAGGTCTGTCGGGAAGACATTCTCATTCAGACGCTCTCATTCAGACGCTGTCTTCCCGACAGACCTGTTCTTCGCCTGAGGGCGGCTGCTTGCGTTGTGGCCGAAACGTCGTGATGATGATGATGTGTGCTGTTTGGCAAAAGTCTCCCCCGTTATCCTTGCTCCGCATCCTCCTGTGCCCAGCTGCTCATGTCCACGAGTGGCCTGTGAATTATTTAGTTTAATCTCCCAAAACCGCCGTCTCTTCGGCCCTCCTCCTCCGCTGCTGCTTTTCCCTTCTCTCGGTCTCACCTCCACTGAGTCCACTGTTGCCTCCCAATCCTCTCATCCATTGTGCGTGTAAGCATAAAGATCCCCCGTATAGCCTTAACAGACTGTAGGGGCAAGTGCTGTAAGCGAGCACCTATGAAGGCCAGAACGACACACGAGGGGGTGGGTGGCCAGCACCACGCCCGGTCGCCTTTGTCTCCCTAGTGGCGATGTTTTTTACGCACCACACCAGGTACTCATTTTAGGCTGAGTCGACCTAGGGGAGGCCCAGAACCGGTTCAGATAATCGTCACCGATGTTGACCGTGAGCAGGAATTGAACCCCGGTGGCAAGAGTCGTAGCGCAGCGCGCTCACCGCGACACCGCTAAGCGTGTCGAACTTCTTTCGCGCCGTACGTAGCCAACCGTGCTAATCGGAGGGTCTCGTGACGCTTCCTGTCCAGTTCCGTGCTCTTCTCCTTATTCCTTTATTCCTGAACCCATCGCTTCCACCCACTCCGCTCCATATCGTTTTGGCAAACCCACACACGAACACAAAGAGCCCCAGGATAACATTTCTCACACTCTCGCGGCAAGCGCCGCTGGCGAGCACTTACGAAGGCCGACACGTGGACATAACCACGCGCGGCCGCCTTTGTCTTCCCACTGTTGGCGTTTGCACACCACACCAGGGACTCGTATTGAAGGCTGAGTCGACCTAGGGGAGGCCCAGAACCGGTTCAGATCTTCGACACCCGGTGTTGTCCGGCATCATAGTTCAGTGCGCTCACCGCTGCTCCACCAACTCGCCACACCGCCCCCCCCACACACAAATACACACAAAGACAAAGCTCCCCGTATAACCTGCACAGAGCTGTAGAGGCAAGTTCTGTTAGCGAGCACCTATTAAGGCCGGAACTGCACACGAAGGGTCGATGTGTCCAGCACCACGCCCGGCCGCCTTCATCTCCCCAGTGCTGTAGTTTACATTTCAACTAAGACGTACACACACACACGTGCGCACACAGCCACACTCACGCACTCGCGCAGGCATGAACCATTGTTTACAAGGCACAGCGGAGAGGGCTTAAACGATTGCACTCGAACGTCACTCGTGCATATGGCCCTCCAGAGCGCTTCGCAAGAGGGCACATTAATCCATCATGCAACGTATAATAAATAGGCCGCACTGTGCGGCCGTGGTAATCCGTGAGCGGGGAAAAATAAATAGGTCAACCTCGCAGGACCATCTCCACCAGGCTTGTGTTTTTTTACATTTGTAAGGTGCGGATTTACACGCTGCTGAACTGCCCTCGACATGAGAAGCACATAATCAGTTTTTTTTAATCCAGCAGAGCCGTAGGACTCGTTTTCAGAAGGGTCATGCTGCTAAATTATGTTTTTTTTATTTTAAGATGTTTTCGGCCAATTAATGATGCGTTGTTTATGACACGTGCGGGAGGAAACCGGAGCACATGGAGAAAACCCAAGCACGCGAGGGGGCAACGCTATATCCCCGTACATGTGGCAACAGGTGTCGATTAGTCCACATGCTGTACTGCTTTTTCCTGGCGAGCCAGGGTGTAGCACCTCTACGCCCACGGAAAGGGAGTTTCACAATATTTGTACGATCCACCAACAATCACCACCTCCACACCGCTGGATGATTACAGGCCACGTGCACAGCCACCACTGATCGGCAATAATCCTATATAGGCAAAGGATGAAGGACGTTCTCGGAAGTAAACATGGACAGGGAGGAGGTCGACAGCACGGTGACTGAGGGGAAGGCAGTTACAGATTGTTGCGGGAGGAAACCGGAGCACCTGGAGAAATCCCGCACGTGCGAGGGGGCAACACTCGATCCCCGTGCGGGTGGCAAAAGGTGGCGATTAGTCCGCTTGCTGTGCCGCCTTCTCCTGGCGAGCCAGGGGTACGGCACCACCTCGACGTCTCGCGGGAGGTGCCGAGTTTCACCGCGTGAGTGTGCGGCGATCCACCAACCCTCGCTGCTGCCTCCACGGGGCTTGGGCGACAGGCCACGTGACGGCCAGTGTCGTACGTGGTGGGTGCCAATGCGGCAGAGTATCCAGGCTCAACCCCGCTGAGCTTGCCAATTTCTGACGAGTTGAGGCGCACTCCGGGTGATTTGATTCCCCAAAAAAAAAATAACGCGCCCTTTGTTTAAACGTCACAAAGTGTTCCTTAGTTCTCGAAAGGCGATGTTAACCACCAGTTGTTGTGGAAATTCCGCATTCATAAGGCGGGGACCAGTCCATCCATAAGCCACTGTTGACTGCCCGCGAAGTGTGTATCGTTTAATATTTACCAGAAAGATTCAAAGCTCACGAAGAATTGTACTTTCTTTATATCCAGAGCATATGAATATGCAAAATCCTTAACTGCGTTTGAAGACTTATTTTAAAGGTGGGTCTTGCTTTGGCAGAATCATTTTTGGCCAATTTCTCGATGAATATTTTGAGAGGAAACCGTAATGCATGGAGAGAGCTCATCGGAGAGGGGAAATCCCCGACGGGAGGCTGCGGCGCCCTCCGATGGAGGAAGATTGAAACCACACAACTCGCGCAGGACAGCTGTGAATGACAGCGGAGAGAGAGATTCTAGATTTGAAGCTTTCGTGACTGCAAGGATTCATGCTCTTAGGTTTTTTCGGTAAAGTCACGTAAGTAAAAAATACAATTTTAATTAATAAAAGTAAAATTTCATTTTTTACCTACGTGACTTTACCGAAAAAACCTAAGAGAGAGAGAGAGAGAGATGGCGACCCAAGAGGAAAAGAGCGATTGAATCATCACCTCGTGTGCCATGCGGATTGCTAAATCGCTTTGTGTGAGGTAGCGACCGCTTGGGGAGACCTTCATCCAGCAGTGGATTAAGCCTGGGCTGATAATGATGATCGATGTTTGGAATAACTGTGCGCACGTGGTGGCCGTGCACTGATATAACGAATACACATGCAGACATTTGTAGGGCACTGTTAAAGTCTTTAATGCAGAAATATTTCAGATGTATTTTCATTTGAAAATTAGAACACGAAAGTTGTTGCGACATGATCCGTCCGAGAGTGTTGAAGCCTGCAAGGCAGTAAACGAAGCACAAATTGAGTCTCGCTTATTCTCCTCCTCTGCTACCCTCATTGTCTGTAATGTGCCTCCCCCACCCCAGCAGTCCGTGCTGTCGACTACCTGCTCCTGTTCAAGTCAGTGGCGTAGCTAGGATAATTTGCGCCCGGGGACGAACTATAAAATTGGCAACTCCCCCGCCCACCCCCCGTTTAATCACATACCAAAATGTTATTACATGACAAGTAGGCTGTGTGTGGCGGGATATATCAACTTTTAGGTCGAGGTGTAGATTTGTGCAGTAGTTTCAGGCTTCCGCGCCCACTGCAATAAGTTATAATGTAACGTTGTAAGCCTCATTTTGGCGCCCCTTTACCTTGGCGCCCGGGGACACATGTACCCCCTGCCCTCCCCTAGCTACGCCTCTGGCTCAAGTCCAGCCTCAACGTCATCCTTGACATTCTTCTGCGAATGAACGGCCGACCTATCAACCGACCAACGCTTTCTCACCGTTTCTGCACAGCGATGCATTGCTTTGCGCACTTACGTAGAATAGCCCCCCCCCCCCCCCCACAGATTTCGCTCTGTACGAGCTTGAACAATTATACCGCAACACACCTGCTGAAAATTATATTCGCACACAACCAGTGGCTATCGGTGTTAATGTCACATGACATGGGAGGTAACCTACTCGGTTGACTGCTCATGAGGGTCGTACGTTGCTAAGTGTTTAACACGCACTCGGGGCCGGGTTCATGTTCTTGTCGGCCAGAGGCATTTCTGTTTCGTAGGCCTTCAGTGATAAGTCTCTACAGTCGGTACTGCTGATGCTGCTGCTGCCCCGTGTTGCTACCGCCGCTGTCACTCGCTAAAGTTGATTTTAAAAACTCTCCGATTAAATATAGGACGATTGTCTTTCATTGTACTACTGTCTACTGAGAATGAGATTGTGCGAAAAAACACCATTGGAAGCTGTTGTTGCAAATTTTGCAATGAGAAAAAAAAATCTCTAAATACATCTCCGGTTGTTAATTTCTCACCTTATGAAAAAAAAACAATTGACATGACTCTGCCTCTTTGTATACACACTGTGCCTATCCTTGCTATATAAATATATTTACTCAATAACATATCTTGGGTTACATTTTTTTAACATACGCACAAACAGAACAAAGCATGGTCAACATCTTTTTCGTGGGTCCTTACAGTTTCCGTAGGCCCTAGGTACAGTAGGCACTGTGCCTTGCACGCACGAACGCAACAGAGAACTCGAGGCTGAACCTGCCCTGTCTCGTGAAACCACGCAACCTCCGAGTCCTCAAGTGTCGTGAGTTAATGGTCTCAGGCCATTCGTCAATGCCCACAATAGAAACGTGGCTATATTCCAGCTTTAATACTGGTAGGAACCTCCTGGTTCCACCAGCCCACAGGGGATTATTGTGTCCGTCCGTCTGTCGTGCATCCAAAAATTGGAGGGGTGGGGCTGGGTGGAGAGGGAGGGGCTGGGTGGGGAGGGGAGGGTGGGGAGAGGCTGGGTGGGGAGGGTGGGGAGGGGGGGGGTGGGGCTGGTCACCCCGTGGTGTCCTTATAAAACTCAACGTTTAACCTACTCACGCCGGCTTGTGCCCGCCCTCACAGTCGGGCATATTTGCGGAATACACCACGCCGCCGTTGACCCTGGTCATTGACCGAGCAACCCAACGTTCCTACCAGCTCCCTTTACATGAATGTGTTTGCCATGAGAAGATTACTCCTTGCGTGCAATATGAGTGTGGATAAAGATGCCAACTTGGAAATGACCTTAAGGGGGTCGTTGAGAGGTCTTCTTTCCGGGCCGTTTTCTCTGACACAAGGTGATGCACTAATGCACCCTTACCTGCAGAGTTACAACTCTAAATGTCTTTTGTCTCATGAAGTGATTCCGATAGCACAACTGGAATATAATTTTGGAGGGGGTGGTCACACGACAGAAACCCAACTTTAAAAAAATTACGTGGAGTTTTTTTTTTCAATAGGAATGCCAAAGTCAAGCTCGCACAAATTCACAACTCATTAACATAATCAGCAGCACAGTGGAAACAAATGAATTATGTATTTGTAAGGATTTGCATTTACAGGGCGCTTGCCGAAATGTCTCCGCAAATCGAAGCGACTTACATTCAATGTGTTTAGTTTGTTGTCCTTCCCCCCGCACCTCCGATTAGCACGGTTGGCTACGTACGGTGCGAAAGAAGTTTCAACATATATATACATCTCATCTCAACCATTCCAATGCCCTGCTGCAGTTTAGCCAAGGGGAAACCGAGTAGCAGCTGTCCCTGTGCAGCTAAACGGGGAAGGCAGAATCGGCCTGTAGGTGGGCATTCATTGGTCAGGGGTGATCTTGCTACGTGTTTTTTTTTCCCAATTATAAATCTACAAGTAATTGATCAAATTTGGACCGTGATGCTGGCAAACAGGGCCAGTTTTCTTTCGCTCTTAAAAAAAAAATCGTGGTGGATCAGTCCGTGGCCGGGGTTGGCTTGCTGGCCCGGCGCCAACTTGAACCGCGTGCCCTCAGGGTTTGTAGAGACACCAGATGAGCGTTTGTCCGACGCCACACATGGAGACGACGTTGTACCCGCGCGACGCGAGCTGGTCCAGAACGACGCGTGGCATCGTCTGCACGCGGTACTCAGAACTGCGACACAGCACACCACGATACACCATACCACACCACACCACATAACGATACGCCACACCACGCCAGGACACACCACACCACGCCAGGGCACACCACACCAAATCACACCACGACACATCACAACGATGCGCCACGCCACACCATCCCACACCAAACCACGCCACAACACATCACGCCAAGCCACACCACGCCACATTACGTCAGTTACTGCAGACTATGTCACACTGTAATATGACATACCAGGACACGTCAGACAACAACAACAATAATAACGCCACGTAGAATGGAAACAATAAAAATAATAAAATAAAAATAATAAAATTATATAATAAAATAATATAATATAATTATTGTTTCCATTCTACGTGACTTTACCGAAAGAACCAAGAAGATGAATCCCTGCAGTCACGAAAGCTTTAAATCGAAAAATAATAACGCCCTTTAGCTCTCAGATGTATTTTCGGATTGTACCAGGTGTTGTTCGGCATGACGTCCGAATTTGCTGTCCACGTGCTAGGAGCTTCTTCTCCTCCTCTGTCGATGCACTCGCCACTCCCTTGGCTGCCACCTCCGTCATTATAACCAGACCACCAGCCACCAAACCTTTTCCAGCTACGTGTGCCCTGGCCAAAGCCCGCTTACTTCTCTGCACAGTTTTAGCGATGTTGAGAAAAGTAGGTGGGCTTGTGTGCCATACGAGTCATAGCAGGTTAGGGATAGCTCCCCAAGCTTGCGTTTAGTGTTGAAAAATCGGCAGGAATTTATGTACTTCTGCGATTTGTAGCTATATACTTTATACATTATTAATTATTTATTTGGTTTAGTGACTTGGTTACCCTTTCTCTACTTTGCACTCCCATGTCTTTTTGTATTGTTTGTTGTTGTAACTCGCTGACCTGCACCTACTGGACATTTGTGACAAAGAGCTTCAAGGCTCAACGAATTTCCTCCAGGATAAAGGAAGATTCTGGATTCTGAAAGAGGCTAAGCCAGGGACTGGTGTCTTTGTTTATTTGCGCGCGTGTGCGGTCACTCACAAGTTGTTTCCCAGCTCCGTGACCTGCTGGGCTCCCAGGAATGCCATGAGCTCAGGATCCGAGAGTTCATCGCCAACCGTCGTTGGCCCCGATTCCTGCGCGGAAAAATCCGGGGTAATGCCAGTGATCACACAAAACAAACAGCCCAAGCCGTGCAGCGGTCATCACAGGGGAATGACTGCCGTGATGTAAAGCGTTAGCACACCAGACCATCCGCCTGCAAAACACAAGATAATTGATTTACTCTGTCTCTCGATGCTCTCGGGCACGGCCGTAGTTGTTTTTTTGCTTCATTTATGATTTCTAATTGTGTCACCGACGTACTTAATTTTATTCCCGCAACCCCCAGATAGCACGGTTGGTTACGTACGGTGTGAAAGAAGTTCAACATACGTACGTACAAATTTGTATTTATTTTGCTTTTGTTAGTTCAGTGACCCAGGTCCCTCTTACAAATGAGACTCATCCTCAAGAAGGGCTCACAAGTGTTGCCATCCACATCTACCCCTCTATTTAAGGTACGAAACAGGAGGACTTCTCCACAAATCTGGCTGTCGCCTGATGAAGCTAGTTGTAATTACTGGCAAAACGTCGTACTAAGATTGTAAATGTTGTGGCTTGGCTCTCAAACACACAACCGGTGTGCTGTACTAGTGATGAATTGGCCACGTTCTGTTTACATGGCAAACCTTACTAGTCGGCTGTGTCGGGTGGTGGCGGGTTTAACGACACATTATACACATTTACGCGATCTAACCCAAAAAAAACTTGCATTATGAAACTTGACCTTCTTTGCACATTTTCAAAGACATTGTTCCATTCTATTTGTCAGCGTTCACGTTCATGATCCGCATGGCATCGTGTAATATTGGTTCCCACGTGGCCGGTTCGATCTCCCTGCATGGCAGGAGGAACAACGGTCACGTTTCTGACCCCCCCCTCGCCTCTGTCCACCCAGCAGTATAAATGAGCGCACCCACAGTTAGTCGATCGGTAGGCAGTGGAAGAGTAGGCCACCTACTATCAGTAGGTTGTCTCTAAACTTCCCCAAATTGCGGAGGCCCTTCTGCCAAAAGTGCAGAAGGAATCCACTTGCAGGGATGCGCTTTCACCTTTGTAACAGGTCATATACAACCTGATGGTTAATATGTAATCATCATCACTCTCATTGTCGTGATCAATCGTGAGCCATGTTCTATCCACTGCGGGATGCAGGTTTCCCCGTGCCATTACCAATCCGTAGAATAATCCCACGTGCTGTTGGCGAGCACTTCTTGAGACACACGCCACAACGGGAGGGGTCGGCGTGGTTAGCACCTCGCCCGACCGCCTTTGTATATCCAAAGTGCCGATGTTTAGTCGACGCACAAACGTCGTAATTTAAGACTGAGCGCTGAACTATGTGCAAAGCGCAGGGCCGGTTTAGATACTCATATTACAGATGGCACGTAATTGTCACTTGGGGGCCGTTCATAAATGACGTCACGCACCTAGGGGGGGGGAGGTCAGACATTTGTGACGATGTGTGAAGAGGGGGGGGGGGGTGAGAAATGTGACGTCACATCAAAATGCGCAACTTTAAATATAGACAACACGTTCTACTTAATTAAATATACTTTTTAATAAATGTTTTCTCCTACATCAGAGTGCAGCGCCACATTAAATACGCACTACAATGACAATAGTTTAAAGCGATTTGAAGCATGTTTTATTTTTGGGGTGGGGGCAGAGCTTTGTGACGTCATATTTGAGGAGGGGTCTGACTTCTTGTAACGCCGTGTGACGAGGGGGAGGGGAGGGGGTAAACAATCGTCCAAAATCGCGCGTGACGTCATTTATGGACGCCCCCTTGACGCAAACCTCCGATTGGCACGGTTGGCCACGGTACGATGCGAAAAAAGTTCAACATACACACGCGAATGGTGGGAATCGAACCCAGGGCGTGGGGACCGTGATGCGAGGTGGTGCAAAGCGAGGTCCCAAGCACACTCCGAAAAAAACACTCCCTGTGCCATATGAATTATAGGCACACCCGACTAAAACAAGAGGGCATCGTTTAAAGAGTGCAACGCTGTTAACATGCTCCTCTTAACAGAGCCATCGATCTCGCGCGAATCGATAGCCCGTTTAGTCCAAAGAGGCTCAACTCATCGGCATAGAAGCGTGGTATATCCATACACGAATGACCTTTTTAATATATACACACAACACACGCGCGCGGTACAGTACTGTTTTCGAGCTCGCATTACAGTACTCACCAGCCTTATCTGTGTGCTTATCAAGATGTACGGCATGCTCCGTGTCGACTTCTCCCGAAGGCTTTGAGAGAATACAAATACCGTTCGAATGATTGCCCCTCGAAGGCGAGCGAGGTCACGCCGGCATGGGTTCACACGCGGAGATAACCGTGAATTGTGTTAGGCACACTTTTGCGAAATGGCTCAAAAGAAGCAGCAATAACAGCCTCGCCCCACGAGGTTTTGCTGCGTGGCTGGCTTTAGCTGACGATGTTGCGTGCCCCGGGCAGTGTGTGTGTGGGGGATGGTGGTTGTTTGGTGGTGGTGATGTTGTTGAAGTTGTTGGTTGGTGGTGGTAGTGGTGTAATACCCCAACTATTGCATCACGTTTCGTTAAGGACTTTAGCCGGGGCACGGAATAAGGGGGTGGTGGGATTGCAGTTGAATGGACGCCAGTCTCCAACGAGGAACAACGCCGCACCGCAACAGGCGTTGGGTAACAAAGGGGGTCGGGGGCGCAACAGTGGCACCACGGATCGCCCGTGTCGCCTTCAACAGATCGATTGGGGCCACGTGGCTAGCAGCGAGAGCGCGTGTGAAGAGGGTGGTGGGTCGACACCACCACCAACCAACCAACCACGCCCGGTCGCATTTCTCTCCCCCAGTGCTGATGGGGGTTTACGCAACGCCAACCGGGTACTCGTTTAAGGCTGAGTCGACCTAGGGGACGGAGGGCCAGGAAGCGGTTCGAAGTACGGAGTTGTTTGGAATCGGCATCGGGTGGCCGGGTTCGCTTCACTCGAGCGCTCCCCACCAACACACGCAGGTTCACAGCGGCCGCATATGGGGCCGTCCATAAATGACGTCACGCACCTAGGGGGGGGGGG
>JAAXLI020002097.1:0-14975 GCA_014621495.2 Entosphenus tridentatus
GGTGGTGAGTGAGTCAGTGAGTGGTGGTGAGTGAGTGGTGGTGAGTGGTGGTGGTGAGTGGTGTTGGGTGGTGGTCGGTGAGTGGTGGTGAGTGGTGGTGGGTGGTGGCGAGTGGTGGTGAGTGGTGGTGGTGAGTGAGTGGTGGTGGTGAGTTGTGGTGAGTGAGTGGTGGTGAGTGAGTGGTGGTGCACGGTGCGAGGCCAAAGTGAAGTGGTCGGGGCAGTGGGGGATGACGGACATCGTGGACGAGGGGCATCATCAGCAGTAACAGGGACGGGGGGGGGGTAGAGTGAGCGGTGGCGCAGCGGTTAGCGCACTGCTCATGAACTAAACCCGAGTTCGATTCCCGGACAGGGCCAACGCAGCTGAGCGAGGAGTGAGAGAGTGACTGATGATTGGAGGTGTTTAAGGGCCACTTCTTATAACTGTGTGTCCCATACCTGTCAACCCACGCGGTTTATCCCCTATTCGTGTGCAGGGAAACTGTGTTTTCAGGTCCATGCGGCGTGCGTTCGTTTCAAAAATGTCTTATTTGTTTGTGTTGCTGCCTTTTGATGAGACTTTGTAAGATGAACGTTGAGATTTGTATGGACACGGGACGAACCAATAATGTCTGGATTTGTCTGTAATAAGGTAGTGCACTGATAAGGGGGGTTAATAGGTCTGTAGTGGTGAGTGTACACGTGGTGAGTGTAGTAGTAGTTGTGATTGCGTGTTTCTCCCTTGTTGTGATGGGACTTTGTACGACGAACGTTGAGATTTATAAGGTCTGAATTGTTCTGCAATAAGCTAGGAGGGCACTGCCAAGGGGTCGACAGGTCCATGGAGTTTAGTCAACCCACAATACCGACACTGGGGGGGGGAGGGGGGCAGTCCTTCATCAACTGACTCCACTTTGATCACGAGACACGAGCAGCAGCAACAACATCAACAACATCAACAACAACAGGGGGGATGGACGTTCGAGCTGAGAGAGTCGTGGTGCTTCTCTCTCTCTCTCTCTGGTGGACGAGAGTTCAACTTTGCACGATGTCTCTCCTCTCTCCTCTCGTTATTTACTCGCCCACGATCTGCCACGACTTTGCGCGCCTGCCAGGAGGTCCACGTGCGCGCACGCTCACCCCTGGGCTGCTGTTGTTGTTGTTGATGTTGTTGCTGATGTTGGTGGTGCTGATGTTGTTGCTGTTGATGTTGTTGATGTTGTTGTTGCTGCTGCTGTTGTTGCTGTTGTTGATGCTGTTGTTGCTGATGCTGCTGTTGTTGTTGCTGCTGCTGCTGTTGTTGTTGCTGATGCTGTTGTTGCTGATTCTGTTGTTGCTGCTGCTGTTGTTGTTGCTGATGCTGCTGTTGTTGTTGCTGATGCTGCTGTTGTTGTTGCTGATGCTGCTGTTGTTGTTGCTGATGCTGCTGTTGTTGATGTTGTTGTTGATGCTGTTGTTGCTGATGCTGCTGTTGTTGTTGCTGCTACTGTTGTTGTTGCTGTTGTTGCTGATGCTGTTGTTGATGTTGTTGCTGTTGATGCTTTTGTTGCTGTTGTTGTTGCTACTGTTGCTGCTGTTGTTGCTGATGTTGTTGCTGTTGCTGTTGTTGTTGTTGCTGCTGCTGTTGCTGATGCTGTTGCTGCTGCTGTTGATGCTGTTGTTGTTGATGCTGTTGTTGATGCTGTTGCTGCTGCTGTTGTTGCTGTTGTTGTTGCTGATGCTGTTGTTGCTGATGCTGCTGTTGTTGATGTTGTTTTTGCTGTTGTTGCTGATGTTGCTGATGCTGCTGTTGTTGTTGCTGATGTTGTTGCTGCTGTTGCTGATGCTGTTGTTGATGCTGTTGTTGTTGCTGCTGATGCTGCTGTTGTTGTTGCTGATGTTGTTGTTGTTGCTGATGTTGTTGTTGCTGATGCTGTTGTTGCTGCTGCTGTTGTTGCTGCTGCTGTTGTTGCTGCTGTTGTTGTTGCTGCTGTTGCTGCTGCTGTTGTTGTTGCTACTGCTGTTGTTGTTTTTGCTGATGCTGCTGTTGTTGCTGCTGTTGTTGCTGATGCTGCTGTTGTTGTTGATGCTGTTGTTGTTGTTGCTACTGCTGATGCTGTATTCCCCATGGTGTTGATGCCTCCGAGCTCATTCGTCGTCAGCTGTGGTGCAGCAGTGTATGGGCATGTTGCCTTGCGCGACATTGAATACGTGCGTCAATACAGGTTGACAGACTCATACAGGATGATGACGATGATGCTGCTGCTGGGGCTGCTTGTCGGGCATCGGAAGGGCAGTGCAGAAAGAACACAATTGTGTACTGTTGTACCTATCATTGTTGGCCTCCCCGTGTTGAACTTCTTTCGCACCGTACGTAGCCCACCGTGCTCGACTGGAGGAGCGCGGGGGAAGGGCAGCAACAACACCTTGTTACAAAGACAAAGATCCCCCCTGTAGCCTTCAGACTGTAGGGGCAAGTGCTGTTAGCGAGCAGCACCTGTGAAGGCCGGCAACCACGCCCGGCCGCCTTTGTCTCTCCACCCAGTGGCGACGTTGACACACCGCGCACCAGGCACTCATTTGAGGCTGAGTCGACCTAGGGGAGGCCCAGTACCGGTTCAGATAATCGTCACCGGTGTTGTATATACTGTACCACAAAGTCGATCGCGACCAGGGTGCTGAAGCATGGGTGGCTTCTCATCCAGCAGTGGATTGTGTGACAGAGCACCACTGTGTTGTTGTTGCTGCTGCTGCTGTTGTTGTTGTTGTTGCTGTTGTTGTTGTTGTTGCGTGACGATGTGGCCAGAGACGTGTCCCCACAAGTCACTGCTTGTGTGCGTATTTCAGTCGTTCCGCGGCAGTGGTGGCCGAGAAAGAATAACACGAACAACAACAACGACAGCAACACAAACGCGTACGGTATTTTAAAGAGACGAACTCCGTCTTGCCGGTAAATGGGAACAATTCTTGGAAACGTGGAGTGGATGAAGCTGGCAGACTTGGAGCGATATCCTCCTCCACTGTTGTTGTGATTGTGGCCGTCTCATCCGTACGTGTAATCGCCACCATCATGTGTGTCCTCCTCCTCCTCCTCGCGGTGTCTGCGTTACGTCTTGCGCGTATTATCTGAACAGGTCCTTACGCCTCCCCTAGGTCGACTCGGCCTCAAATGAGTACCTGTTGCGGTGTGTAAACTCCGCCACTGGGGGAGACAAAGGCGACCGGGCGTGGGGCTGGCCACCTTTACCCCCTCGTGTGCCGTGCCGGCTAACAGCGCTTGCCCCAACAGTCTGTTAATGCTTTAAAGGGTGTCGCTATGTATGTGCCTGTGTGTGTTTGTGTCTATAGATAATGTGTGCGATGTGACTATGCGTGTTGTGTCTTGGTGTAGCAGTGTGTGTGTGTGCTGAGAGCGGTGGTGCAACGGTTTGCGCAACGAGGTTCTACAATCTCGGCAATACACAATGGAGAATTGGTATCAGAATTTTAGTACGCAAAAAATTCGGCGAGATGTTAACTCCCTCGCCGGGTACGCAGGAGTTCAGTTCGTGGGTTCGTTCCCAACCCTGACGCCTGTTGTATATACTTGGAGTTTGCGTGTCTCTCTCCCCGTTGTCGTGCGGATTTCTCTACGGCTCCTCCGGTGTTTCCCTTCCACATCTAGGCACATGCGTTTCGAGTCTTTGGTTGCGATGAAGATTTCCGCATGATAAGTCACTCCGTTGAGCCGTCATTTGTGACCAGGTCGCTTCCCAAAACGAGCTACACCACTCAGTGGGCCTCACCACTCAGCTGGTATAGAGACAGCGATTTGAAGACACGGAGAAACATCAAGGCAGGAGATGAGGGCGATGTCTAACAGAGAAGCTGGATCTCAGGATTTACCCCCAGCCCCACTATGCGTGTGATCTCTGCTGTGGAGGGATGCGTGTGTCGTTCAAACGCTAGTCTTGCTCGTCCCAAGAGAAACCCCACAGGAACAAAACACAACAATCGTTTATAAGAAGCCCAAAGGGTTACCTACTCCCGATGGGGACGGACTTGCGTGACTGACTTACTGGACATCCGTGAAATACTGGGACATCTGTGAAAAAGCGCTTTATAGCTCATCTGATCCCTCCAGTATAAATACAGATGTTGATTCTGACTGACCTGATAAAATAAAAGTGGATTATTTCAGCTCAGGCGCGCTGACTAACCACACCGCCCCCGTGTGCTGTTTGGGTCTCGGTAGGCTTCTGTTCATATATCATGGTACTATTCCCCCCCTTGGGGCGTTAATGGTGAGACACGGGGCATTTGGGTGTGCTAAGTGCTGGTGTGTAGTCGCAGGTGGTGAAGTGTGTGTTTGTGTCTATGTATGCTGCACAAACTCGCACTGACGAGCCTGGTGAAGTATGACCGAGGGTTGTTGATGCATGTTGATGTTTGTGGTTGTGCACCAGTTTGTTCCCTGCATGTGTGTGTGAGCGGTAGTGCAGCTGAACTACGAACCCGGCGACAGGAGTTCGATTCCAGCTCACGGCCAACACCAGTGATGATTATCTGAACCCCTCGTGGCCCTCCCCTAAGTCGACTCGATAATGTATGCACTGTCCTTGGTGCATTGTCTTTGAGTTGTGCGCCTTTTGGCGTCATTTGGTCCAACACCATGTGAGACTAGGCTCTAAGGAAAGCTGTCTCGGGTGTGGACCAATCAATTTCAAGGACAGTGCATACATGATCAGAGTTATGGTTTTTTTTGCATTCTGACTGCAGGTATTGTGGTCAATGCAAACATGACTCCTTGTAAAAAAAAAGGTGTCAGTTTTGTTGCCAGATAAAAGGGTAAAAAAACAATGATCATATTTTGGTACTGGCAAAGGAGGTTCCAATGGTGTAAATGCTTACCCAGAGCTTTTATACTCTGATGGTACATTGTCTTTGAGTTGTGCGTCTTTTGGCGTCATCTGGTCCAACTCCATGTGAGACTAGGCTCTAAGGAAAGCTGTCTCGGGTGTGGACCAATGAATTTCAAGGACAGTGCATACATTATCAGAGTTGTGTTTTTTGTTTGCATTCCGACCGCAGGTATTGTGGTCTATGCAAACATGACTCCTTGTAAAGAAGGTGTCAGTTTTGTTGCCAGATAAAAGGGTAACAAACCAATTATCAATGTATGTGGTATGTGTGTGTGTGTTAATGTTCATGATGGGTTGGGGAGGGTAGGTGATGACGTGCGTCCAGGTGTTTTCTCTCACTTGTTTGTCAACAATGCCCATGAACAACATCCGAGGGCACGTTCTACATGATAATGACTATACTATACAGGAGTGTGGTGCGGAAAAAATAATGAATTCACTGCCAAAACGCACTTATTCACTGATCTGCACAGTTAATCACTATAAACACGGAATTTTAATGATGTTTTCCTGCGACTCCTCGCTATGAAACACTGGCTGGCGGGATGAATTAATTACTTGCCATGACCACTTTTTGGCAACTGTTTAAATGGGAAACATAGCAGATAATAGCGAGACAATCTATAACCAGTAAGGGTTATTGCAGATTGAGAGGCTTTGCAAGAAAAGGAGAGAAGTTTACGAATGAAACACGAGTGTTTATATATATTATATTAAACACCCGCATTGCTTTCGTGACTGCAGGGATTCATCTTCTTGGTTCTTTCGGTAAAGTCACGTAGAAGGGAAAGAATAAAATACAACATGATAAAATAATCTTGGTTCTTTCGGTAAAGTCACGTAGAAGGGAAATAATAAAATAATATTTATATAAAAAATTCTCACGACGTTTCGACTGGATTTCACACCTGATGATGATTGCTAGTGTTGCAGTCGAAACGTCGTGAGAATTTGTATTGTTTTATATTAATATTATTTTATCATTTCCCTTCTACGTGACTTTACCGAAAGAACCAAGAATATGAATCCCTGCAGTCACGAAAGCTTTAAATCAAGATATAAAAAAAATTATGTTTTATTTTTAAAATTCTATTATTTCCCTTCTATGTGACTTTACCGAAAGAACCAAGAAGACTCGCATTGCTGATTTTTGAAAGGTTTTCTCCAGCCACGTAAACAGTTTGGGGGAGTTATGTTTGTGTCTCAAACTGGAGCTAATTAAGCGAGAAGGTGTCCTCGCCAGTTAAACTTGTCATATGAGAAATAGACAAATGTGGTCAGAATAGTGAAGAGCTGCAGGAGTTGGCCACGGGCTAATATTGTCCAGTAAGTTGAAGACCGCAAATTGACACCTGATTGAAAATAAGTTAAAATTGTATAAATGTCATGTTAAACGTGACTTCTTGAATCTTCTAGTTATTAATTAACTGCAATTCCAGCGGTGTTAGAATGTATAAAGTTATTCAGCACTGGGAATGTGGAGTTTGCAAACAGTTTAAGATGGAACTTCGGGGGAGAGCGATTGAGGCGACTATAACAGTATTAACGTTGCAGCTTACGTACACTTAAATAACGACTCGGAGCTTAATTAAAAGTAACGTTTTAGTCATCTTCAAGCATTCCCTGGGCCAGTCGGCCAAAACGTTGAGCTCTTAAGAACGTGAAGAGGTTGCGACTAACGGGTTAGAATAATAATATTAATCTATTCTAATGGATTAGCTGGCGTTTGGGAAATAATTAAAGTAGTCCACGTAGAGTGGAATAATGCGTTTTGTTATTCAAGAACCCAATGCACATTAGCAGAGGGAAGCTCGGGCAAGAACTCAGGAGCAATGCTCCGTCATATAAGGAGCCGACTGGAGGCACTTGGGCTCACTGCCTCTACCACCATACGATCGGGAGCAGCGAGTGGAACAATACGTAAAAAAACAATTTTTACGAATATATTTAGAGGCTAGTGTAACGTGCACATTGTGGAATGTTGCGATGTTGAGACTGAATGCGTTTGCCGTGTGATGATACGCAATTTTTTTTAAACAGCGAGCAGGGTGTGGCTCAGAATCTCAATGAAGATTGGTCACAAGCGGAAGTTGCCGATAAGGAGTGAGGTCGCATCTTGCTATCCTGTCATAGACGGTCCCCTGGAGTAATTGGAAAGTTGATTTCGCAGGGGACGAAGGGAAGAGGAAAGAGGAACATGATTGGTTCAGGAGACACTGTGGGGCAGTTTGATGGGACATTCCACGAGAGAAGCTCGTAATCGCAAGCAGAGCATTTGTCATGGGCATTAACCCTCATCTATGAGAATTACGGATAAGCGCAATTGAGTTTTTGAATCTGGCGTGTGGCATTGTCGCGGGGCATATTACCCGTGGCAAGGTTGGCCGCTAAAATCCGAGTTGGGGTGGATTGATTCACTTCATTAACTCTTGACTGATAAAATCAGCCCTGCCTCCTGGGAAGTCAAGAGTGGTTGTCCTTTCCAGAGGGACTGGCCCCTCAATAGGAATGTGGAATTTCCACTTTTTTAGTTGTTGCTCAACACTTTAAACCGAGTTGAACACTGCCCTATTCTTGTTTTAGCTGGACGCCTTTTTAAAACATTTTATTTAGTTCCTACAGAAAGATGCTCTTCTAGATTTTCTGGGATAAACAGTGCATATATAATGTAGCCCAATAGGTTCCACAACCAGAAGGCCTGTCGTTATAATCTTGGTAACGAATGAAATCTATTGTCTTTTTAGAATTACAAGATGTTTGAATTGATAAATATTTTTTAAGTTGAAAATATATGCTCTTTTCATATCTCAGGGTGGAGAAAAATGGAAGTGGACCAGCGCTATACCCAAAGTACTGGACGTAGATTGTGAAGTCACAAACTCGTGAATTATTCATGAGGAGCATGACGACCAACCGTTCACTTCTGTGCACCCGCGAGGTTATGGGGGCCAGTGTGAGACGTCAATGTCGTGATTGATCCCAGGACATTTAAGGTTCTTCTCATTTTTTGCGAGCCTCACACCGTGCATGTGCAACATATTTACTGATTAGGAGATGAGCAGAAATGGCCATATTATATTATGCGTAATAGTGCAATATACCATTATGGCTTGAATGGTATTAAACTGCTTCTGATTTGTTATTCTGATATTGATTTTCGCATTCCGCTTATAACTTGAGAGGCTAAATTAGAACAACAGTGGCGCATTACACCAAAAAATCAGCAAAAAGTCCCTTCTCGAAAATACAGGCTTGTGTTTTTTTTGTGAGGGTGTGATTTCAGCTGTAGAGAGCGGGCAATAAAAGTGAATGAAGTGATTGGTTGGTTGTCCTTGCTTGTGAGAGATGCTTTTTATTTTATTTCAAAGCCTCTACGCCCCCCCCCCCCCTAAAATCTCCATGCACGTATTAAATCCCTGAACAAACTCCTCTGTAAAAATTGGAGGAAATCGCTTTTGAATATTCAATCATCTGTTGTAGAAAATAGGTTGAGAGACCATTGGAAATCAGTGGGATGTCTGTAAAATGGGTTCTTTAAAAAAAAATGAAGCTCCTCTTGATTTATGCAAAGATTATTTTTCATCCTCCATTCTGTTTTTTTACTCAAACACAAAGAAGAGTTTCGATTTAAAGCTTTCGTGACTGCAGGGATTCATCTTCTTGGTTCTTTCGGTAAAGTCACGTAGAATGGAAATAATAAAAAAAAAATTTCTCACGACGTTTCGGCCACAACGCAAGCAGCCGTCCTCAGGTGGAGAACAGGTCTATCGAGAAGCCTCTGGACGAGCCCACCCATCCCCCATGTGTTTGGCCCGTGGTGTTGGCGTTACAATGTTGTATTTTAGTAGTTAATTATATCTGTAAAAAAATGTTCTGTAAAATTCCTGACATTCAGGTCGTGTTTGTAATTCTCACGTTTAAGTGGACACTTCCAAGACTCATTGGGTCAAACCTTGGTATACACTTTTTGAGGTCATTGATATCTTGTTCAAGTTCATTTGCACAATGTTCAAAACAAATATTGTGCCCTCGATGTAAGTAACAACTATTAGAAAACCTTAAATTGGATCGTATTGCGAGCTGCACTGATTGGGGTGCACTTTAGCCAACCAATAAAAAAAGCTTACATGCTTATGTACTTGGCTTGTGAGCATATCAAGTACCAAAGCACTCTCTTGTTGAAATGCGTGCCCTTAATTAAGTAGGTTAAAGCCCATTGAGATGAATCGTCTCTTGTTGTTTTTTTACTTACAGAGCGTATCCACATTTTACCCCATCACACACCATCAAGTTGCTGTGTTCGTAGCGCAGCCCGATAACCAATATCCTATGACTATCACTAACTGTGGTGTAACCATTTAACACACTCTTGTCACACAAAAATAGACAAAGATCCCCCAGATAGCCTTTTTAATAGACTGTTTGGGCAAGTGCTGTTAGCGAACACCTATGAAGGCCGGGATGGCACCAAGCCTGGTCACCTTTGTCTGCTTCGTGGTGATGTTCACGACACTGCACCAGGTACTCATTTTGGAATGAGTCAACCTCAGGGAGGCTCAGGACCGCTTCAGATAATCGTCACCGCTCCCCACACACACACAATCACCCACGCACACAACAAGATGTAGAATGATGGGAGCATAGCGCTGCACAGTGTGGACGAGACGGATGTGGTGAGATGAGGAAAGATGTAAACAAGAGAGAAAAGAGTGATAAATATAGCGAGGTGCTTGAAGAGAGATGCATTCAGACAAGCAGCGAAGTAAAGAGGGACAGAGTAGAGATGATGGTGATGAGAGATTTAGTCAAAATAGGAGTGAGATGACCGGAAAGATAAAAAAAAGTGTTTTGAAGAGTGGAAAAACATGTGGAGATTGACCAGACACAACAACATTGACCAGCCCCCACCAACTTCTTACCCCCCTCCCCACTCCGATGGGACGTCTCATGACCACCGTGACCAGCGGGCTGTGTGGCTCAGTGCTAATTTAACGATTTCCCTTGCAAATGTGTAAAATATTGCAGTGAAATCGATCCACTTCCTTAACGGAGACAATTCGAGTTCAACAGAAAGTTCATCCGGAATATCCTTATCGGTTTTTCCCCATTCACGGATAATCCTACGTATAATCGGATCTGCAAAAAAATCACCCCCCCCCACACACATCACAACGGATAGGAGGAATTCTCTGTATGTTCGTGGTCTTGTAATTGTTGAATTCTGGATAAATGAAGATGATCTAAAAGATCATTGTGTCTTTTTTTACATTAATCACAAACTTATAAATGCAGAGTCGTGGAGAAAATGGATCATATATCTCACTATTTAAATCGTTTCAACGTTGATGAAACTTCGATTTAAAGCTTTCGTGACTGCATGGATTCATCTTCTTGGTTGATGAAACTCTTGAGAATCAGCATATTCATGCCCAATGTCAAGGAGAAGGGATGGGAAAAAATAAGAGTGCACTGTGTACATTTTGGATAGTTCTGGTTCTGCTGAGCACTCCGTATTAGAGCGAATGCAGACGTGTTCCATCACTGCAATGTTTGTTTTATTAGTTACATGGATAGTGTCGTTTATGCAGTTGCCCGGCTATTTTACAAGGGAGATCCGTGGTGCTGTTTTAGCACAGCATCAACAACAAAATAAAAAAAACACATCGATACGAGGTATTTAATGGTAGTAAAGGAAACGCAAGAGAATGAAAAAAAGCTGCAAATTAAATTTGAGAGCAAGAGGTGCCATAAAAAAAGTTAAGTGCAGGTGAAAGTAAGAGCTCTGTGTTTTAGTTTAATGGGGGGGTGGGATGGGGTGGAAACCAATCTGCAGATGAAGGGGCCAAGGATATTCCAGAAACTTGGAGCAGCAATGCAGACATTTTTTTTTACCAAACAAAAGTTTTAGCAAATTGATTTTTTTCTTCTTCATTAAGTACCCGGTGATCTATAACGTCCACTTCACATCAGGATTGATGCTTTTACGTACTTTGAACTTCTTCTGCACCGTACGTAGCCAACCGTTCCAATCGGAGGTACGGAGGAAGGACAATAAACTAAACACAAAAAGCAATTCTAAAGTAATTTGCTTTCTATCTAGATGGTAAAGTGCCATGGCTTCCTTTTTTAAACACATTGCCTGTACGTGAAGTGCTACATTTCACCGTCAATGTAATTCACAGCACCGCATAAAACAGTAGCATTGACAGCTATTGCCCTTTTATTCTGCATCATAGCACAGCATTTGTTAAGAACGTAAGCACATTGTTGCAAGCAGAGTAAATGTTGACTCGGTGAGATCTCTCAATTTGTCTTGCAGTGCCTGCTTTTGAGACTGCACGTAAAACTTGGTGATGCACACTTTTTTTATTTACACGCTTTTATTGAACTCACTCTGTTGTTGTCGTTATTGTATCAAATCTTGTAACTCAATTTTAACCCACTTCCCAATGTGGTATCGACTGTAAACTTGGTATACTTATTCTATCCTAAAAAAAATGTAAAAATCTTTTTAATATGTTATGTTTTGGCTTTGGTCTAATTGTCCACAGTAAACTGACATTGGCTGAAATTGGCCATGGTCCCTTACGTTATGGCAAGCTTCGGGGCCACTTCCTGGAGTCGTGGAGTTCTGCCATTACTAGTACATTTCATAAAAGCGTGTTTTAAAAAAAAAAGTTTTTTAAAATGTTACTTATTTGAGCATCACTTTGAATGGGATCACACCTGGTACGTTTTACGGCCAAACTGAATGTGTAATCGGGGCTCGTCTTAGCCATCTCGGGCCTCATTGGACAATTTTTCTTGTGGCCCTATCGCTCTTCCCACGACTCGCCACGTCTTCAGCGGCGTGATGGTGGACGCGGCGACCAGCGGTGTCATCTCGACGGAACGCATCGCTCTGCGACGCCTTCCCCATATTTCGGTGCAACTAACGAGCGCCGGGGAGTAAATTCGCAACGCAGTTCGTGCGCTCGTGAAAGCGACAGGAGTGCTCGGCGTGTTGGCATAAGTGCCCACTGTACCAATGAACCCGCCGACCTGACTTGTCGATTGCCAAGCCACACCGCTAAGTTGGCACGGCGTGGTGACGAGGGGTAACCCATAAACCGGTTCGGCTATCGCGTGTTGCATAGCGTCGCAGAATCCAGACAACGCATGTATGGATTTCAAGAGCAGCAGGGTTCTGACCGTACTTGTTAATTCATTGAGATCCTTTTTAAAACTGTTAAATCATAAGGCTTGTAGCACCGCTTGCCAGCATATTCCAGTGATGGCGTGCAGGGCCAAGTGGAGTGTCCTGATTTGAACCGAAGTTTGTTCTGTTGCTTGGCTCGCTCGCTTGTTGTGTCATGTGCCAGTGCAGGGGCAAGAGCCAAATGTCCCAGAGACTTGGAACGCACAGCGGACTCTCTCTCTCTCTCTCTGCACCAGGTTATATTTGTGTGTACATATGCTTAAGAGATGCTGCTGTAACAGCAACAACAAGAAGGAGAAAAAAACCCACGTGCTCTATAAGCTTCATCGTGCTGAGCGGATCCACAATCCAGGTAGTTTTTTCGGATGGTTATGGTGGTGCTCTGTTGTTTTTCAGTTGTGGGGTGGTGGTGGTGGTTTGCATAGCTCCCTCTTGCGCGTACAAAATAATTTGTGGCTCCTGGGGTTTTAGCAGCTGGATGGTGTCCATGTTATGGAGTTAAGTTAGACGCAGCTGTGGCTTGCCATAATTATGGGCATTTCCCTCTTCTCCCCCCCCCAATCCTTTCATAATTTGTGCTTTGTGTATGTTGGACTTGTGCTCGAGCACAGCTTTTTTTTGTAGTCGGTTATGGTTAATGAGCGTGTAGGAATGTTCTTGTACGATTTCATATGTAGGCTACGTACTGAGTGAACCGCTCGATTTGCCAGTACTTTGTTATGCATCACAACGATGACTTACAATTGACGGGGGGGGGGGTGCATCCACTGCTGTCAGACAATAGCCTCCCCAATGCCTCGTTGGCAACGTGGGTTGTTTTGACCATACTTCACCGCTTTTTGTCCAGTGTGGGTTTGGACGAAAGGGACTCGTTTCAAATATTGCTTTGCCACTGATGTTAGTCGTCGACGGTGTTTGAACCCCACCGTGCCACTAACTTCTGCACCCCCCCCCCCATTACCCTTTATCCTTTATAGAGTCCTGACGATGTGTATTAAAAGAGTGGCTGGGACATTTCAGATTGAACGCCCGATGGTTTGTCGCTCATTAAACCGGCGGAATCGTTTGAGAAACATTTCCAACCGGGAACAATTAATCATCAAGTCAATGTGCTGTAAAAAACACAACATACAAGCATATAAAAGTGTGTGCCACGGGAGAACTTAAAAATGCATAATGAGCCTCTACAGTATATTTACACACGTACTGTACAGTGTGTGTACTGTACGTACAGTGTGTACTGTACGTACAGTGTGTACTGTACAGTACACACTGCATTGTCGAGGATGTTTTCCTGCCTGTTGCTGTTTGTTTGGCGAAAACAAAACTCACAATCGGAAGTTGAGAGGTCAAATCCCCGTGGGAGTCGGCTTTGGCCACCGTCCTTCTGGGGTAGAGTCAGCAACGAGTGTCATTTTGTGTGGGGAAGCCAAAACACAACGGTGACATCGCCCTGCGGAAGATGCTGGTCTCTTGCCATGGGATTGGCGAATTTCCCACCACTCGTTCAGCGATGCCAATGGAGTTGAGCACTGTCTAACGCTTGTTTGACGCGGGATACACGGTGGCATTTAATATCGGATGTGTTGTACACAACACAGGGCGTGATAAACTAGGAGCCAGTCTACTAGGGCTACATTATTACACACAAAAAACAGGGTAATTAAATGCTGTGAGTTTGTTTGTGAGTGTACAATACATTTTAAATTCTTAAACTTGCATTTAATCCCAAGAACATAAATGTATACGTGTATTACATCAAATTAAACATGTTAACAAACCATCTTTGATGCGTATTCTATGTGCCCATCTGGCACTGGTTTATTTGTACAAGAAGATACTTTTCTATAATGTGTTGGTCATCCAGAGAATTGCCCTTCTGTAAACTGATATCACATTTGATGTTGCGTAACCAATTTGACTCATACAATGGGAGAGTATCTGGACATTTAAAAACATCACCACTTCCATCACTGCCCTGGTCACTGTTCTGTAGGATTTCACGCAGCATATCCTGCATATTGCGTAACATTACGTGAATTTGAGTATGTGTAAAGAACACAACTGATAACCAAATCTTCTTAACTCACCCCTCTCCCCTCCAAAAATGCTAAACATTCAAGTGCCTTCATTATTGCAATATGTTTCGAATGAAACAAAACCTTTTAATCATTCCAACTTAAATTTATTGCTCACCAGATGCTGCGCATATAATTTTTTGAAACAGACGTTTAAAAAAAAATGTCTTTTAGTCTATGACAAGGTCTTGTAAACAAATTTCAACCTCTGCAGTGCTGCAGATTTAAATCGGTGGTTTAGCCTCACATTTCAGCCCATTTTAGGCCATACCTTTCGGTACATTTTTTTAAAATACAGTTCAGTTGAACTCCTCTTATCCTTGCTGATATGGAGCAGATGCTGTGTGGTGTCGGATCCTAATCGCGTTTATCTGGGCGCTTTACTGTTTAAAGAGGTGAAGGTAAACAGACACAATCGGATGAATTTTCCACCACTTCTGGGCTACTATTGTTCACGCTGGAGCGCAGACAATAGGATGAATCACATACTTCCATGGGAACATTTCAAGGTCCATTCTGAACATGTCCAACACGTGGATAGGTGCAGACAAATTTGCCACCAATCCCTTACCGATCCACTGCTGGATGAAGGCTTTGCCATGCTGTGTGTGGGGCATTGGGGTTCTTTGACCATATTTCACCATTCTAGATTTGAAGCTTTCGTGACTGCAAGGATTCATACTCTTAGGTTTTTTCGGTAAAGTCACGTAGGTAAAATTTTTTTTTGAAAAATTACTAAAAGTAATAATAGAAATAATATAATAAATAACGACGTTTCGGAGGCAACACAAGTCTCCGTCATCAGGTGGGACCGTCACAGCTAGATTTACTTGATACA
>JAAXLI020002098.1:0-14962 GCA_014621495.2 Entosphenus tridentatus
AATCTAGAGATAATAATTAACATTGGTCAACAATTAAAAAAAAAATTCTGGCCTGGACTTTTGCAGCTGTTCTAGACTAATTTCAGGGTGCCGATTCCAAATCTGATCTCAGATTTGCTCTATCACATCTCATTTTTATGCTATCGGCATACCCCATTTTCATTGATTTTACCCGAAATTAACTCTGTCACTTATGATTGCAAGTTGTTGCGAGTCAGTGACTGCTTTAGTGTTAAAATATGGTGCTGTATTTTTAGGATAGTGTGTTTATAATATCATTGTATGTAGATATCCACATTTATTTAATATTTTTCTTCTGCAGTTTTGATTGAAAATGCAATATTTGATATCTCAAAAACCTGATGTGATAAACAAAACTGATGTCAGATTTGAAGAACAGGTCTGTCGGAAAGACAGCGTCTGAATGAGCACCACCATGCTTGGCAGCGTATATTTAAGCTGGGTTAGGGGAGGAAGGGCGCCTTGACAAAGGAATTTGCATATCAACAGAGGAATTTAGCACATTTATGGGAAATGCAGATATGGGATTAGTCACTACTTGTAGTAGTGACTAACGTCGTGAGAATTGTATTTTATTGAGTTTTATTTTTATTACTTCATTATTTCCCTTTTACGTAACTTTAACGAAAGAACCAAGAAGAGAAAACTAACAATTTAAAGTCAAAAGGGCAACTTAAATGACACGTGACAACTTTCATTCAAAGGTGCTGAAGCTCAGCTACAACGAGCTGACGACCGTAGGCCCGAGAGCCTTTGCTCGCCTGCCCTCCCTCTCCCGCCTCCACCTGGACCACAACCGGCTGGAGCGCCTGGCTCCCGGCGCCATGGCGGGCCTCCTGGGCCTGCGCTACCTCCACCTGCAGGGGAACCGCCTGCGCCACCTCAGGCCCTCATCCGTGGCCTCAGGCCTGGCCCTGGGACTTTTCCCCGCGTCACCGCTGCGTGTCCTGCACCTGGCCGACAACCGGATGTCGTCGCTGCCGGCGGCGACGCTTGCCGCGCTCGGGGCTGTTCGGAGCGCCTCGCTGCACTCAAACCCCTGGGCCTGCGACTGCCGCCTGCGCCCCCTGTGGGCCTGGGTTCGATCCCGAGACGGTGGGTGGGTGGGTGGGTGGGTTGGTGGGCGGCAGAGGTCGCAAACGGGTTTTGATTCCTTACCCGTACCCGGCCGCACCACGGTCGCAAACGGGTACCCGTTACCTGTACCCTACCCGATACCCGGCTACCCGTACCCGTACCCTACCCGATACCCGGCTACCAGTACCCGCTCGGGTAGGGTACGGGTATCGAGTACCCGGTTGCGACCTCTGGCGGGCGGGCAGGCGTGGATGTCCGCTTGGCAACAATTGTTAAATTGTGGGTGAGCTGAGAATGAGTTCAAATAAAAAGCGGTTTTGTTATCTGCCCCACGTCTTCCCCCCTCTGTTCCCCGCGTCTGCCCCACGTGTTCCCCACATGTCCCCCACGTCTTCCCCCTTGTCTTCCTTGGCGTCTTCTCCACGTCTTCCCCCCCCCTGTTCCCCACGTCTTCCCCGCATGTTCCCCACGTGTCCCCCATGTCTTCCTTGGCGTCTTCTCCATGTCTTCCCCTCCTGTTCCCCACGTCTGCCCCGCGTCTTCCCCCACGTCTTCCCCGGCGTCTTCCCCGTGTCTGCCCCGCGTGTCCTCCCAGTCGCCCTGCAGTGCAAGCGCGAGCGAGGCCAAGAGCCAGATGCTCCTCCTCTCTGCCCCAAGTGCGCCTCCCCGGGGAGCTTCCTCGACCAGGACCCCTTCTCGCTCCCAAGCGGTGCCCTCGTGTGCACGCGGCCGCGCATCCTCCGCGGACCAGTGGGGCCCGCCGAGGCCTCCCGGGGTGGCAGCCAAGGGGAGGCGGAGGTCGGCCCAGAGGAGATCCACGAGGACGAGACGGACGCTCGCCTGGAGCGCCTCGAACCGACACGGCCCCTCGGCACGGTCTCCTTCACTCTGACGCCGCCGGCGACCCCCACCGCCGGCGTGGCCTTGGCGTGCCGGGCGTCTGCCCCGGCAGTGCCGGTGACGGTCGCGATGGCGGGAGCCGGGCCCGAGGACCGGGAGGCCGCGGAGGGAGGAGGCGCCCTCATCTTGAACGCGACGCTCCGCTCCGGGATGCTTTGCTCCGCTCGGCCGGGAACTTCGGCGAGGCTTGCGCGGATTTTGGCGACAGAGTCCGGCGAGAGCCAGAGTCTGGTGCTGGCGAAGGCGACAGGTGCCACCACGGACCGAAGCCTCTACCGGAGCCAGCGGGGCCTGCGTGTGGCTGCCAGTGCCCGCCCGGCGTGGCTCCTGGCAGATGTCCTGCACGTAGAGTTTCACCTGGACCGTGCCGAGGGCGGCGGCGGCGGCGGTGCCGTGGTGGCAGCGACGCTGCGAGTCAACGTGTCCATTCAGCGTGAAGGTGACGCTGACGATGACGAGGTATGGAGGAGCAACGGTGTGTGGAGTGGCGACCACTTGGAGGTGGAGTGGACAACAACCGTCGCACCGCGTCACTCACACGACGGCGACGACGGCGGCGGCGGTGCTGGTGATCATGTTGGCGGTGGCGGTGGTGGTCGTGCCGACGATGGAGATCGCGTCAGTGGTGGTGGCCACTCGGTGGCCGTGGAAGGCTCCGACGTCGAGTTGCACTGCTCCAGCCTTGGCCGCGGCTCCCCAATGTCCTGGATTCTGCCCGACGGCTCCCGTGTCCGCGTACCCACGGCGGGGGCCGCCGCCGCTGCCGCCCGCACGCGGGTCCGCTCTGACGGAACCCTCTCGATTGGCCGGGCCCTGCCGTCCGACTCGGGCCTGTACACGTGCGTGGTCGGGGGCGGGCCGTTCGGTGCGGACGCCGCCCACGCGCGCCTCGCCGTCACGCCCAAGCGGTGGCCGCCGCCCCGAGGCTCCACGCGGCCGCCGCCGCTCTACGTCCCCACCGGACGCGCGGCCTCCCTGACGTGCGAGGCCCACGGCGTGCCCGTGCCCGCTGTCGCCTGGCTGCTGCCCGACGGGACGCTCGCGTCGAACCGGAGCGGCGGCGGCGGCGTGGAAGTGTCGGCGGGGCCGGCGGGACGCTCCACGTTGAGCGTGGCCAGCGTGGGGCCCGGCGACGCTGGCGTCTACCGCTGCGTCGCCGTCAACGCGTACGGGGCCGACGTCCTGGCGGTGGAAGTGGCGCTGCCCGCGGCGAGCCCGAGCGGGGAGGGCGACGGATCCGGGAGTGACGTCGACGGAGAAAAGAATTCGGAACAGGAGGAGGAGGTGTCCATGATGGCGCGGCGTGGCCAGGTAGCCGTGAAACACCGCGACGGACGGCGCTGGGCGGAGGCTTGGGCCGCGCTGTTGCAGCGGCACAGGTCGGCGAGAGACAGTCGCAAAGGGGCCCGAGAGGTTGGAGGAGGAGGGGGAGGAAGAGGGGTAGGAGAAGGAGGAGGAGTAAGAGGAGGAGAGTTAAGAGGAGGAAGGGTAGGAGGGGGAGGGAAGGAGGAGGAACGCGGTAGTACGATGACCACTTCGCCCTCTAAGGGGGTGTCGTGGAAGGCTAGAGGGCCTGGCGGGTGGCACTATGGCGGGACAGCAGAGTGGGCACGGGCACACACAACCGTCCAGCGACGGCAGCAGCAGAAGAAGCAGAATGAGCATCGGAATAAGAAGCAGGAGACGCAACAGCCACATGAGAAGCGGCAACAGGAGCAGCATAAGCAGCAGCAGCAGCGGCGGCAGAAGCAAACAGAGGAGCAGGAGAAGCAAGATAAGCAGCAGCAGCAGATGACAACCTCAACTTACAAGGTCACGACCCCTACATCTGCAGTCACCACGCCAAGGGTCAGGACTCCAACCTTCCAGGTAGCGAGTTCCGCCCGACCGCCTCTGAGAGCCGACAATGAGATGAAATCACGGCCGACGATGACCTCGCCGACCTGGCGCCCAACCAGCAGGCCTTCGACAGCCTTCCCTGTGGCTCGGCAGGCCTTCGGTCAACCTTCTCCACCCGGACCTCCAGCTCAGAGCCAGGTCTCTGGCAAGATCCCACCACCGACTCAAAGCGCAACCTCCAGAAGACCTGCACCATCTCGGAACCAAAACTCTAGAAGGCCTTCTCCACCAGTACCTCCAGCTCAGAGCCAGACCTCCGGCAAGATCCCACCACCGACTCAAACCACAACCTCCAGAAGACCTACACCAGTTCGGAACCAAAATTCCAGCAGACCTTCTCCACCCAGACCTCCAGCTCAGAGCCAGACCTCCAGCAATATCCCACCACCGACTCAAACCACAACCTCCAGAAGACCTACACCAGTTCGGAACCAACATTCCAGCAGGCCTTCTCCACCCAGACCTCCAACTCAGAGCCAGACCTCCGGCAAGATCCCACCACCAACTCAAACCACAAGCTTCAGAAGACCTACACCAGTTCGGAACCAACATTCCAGCAGGCCTTCTCCACCAGTACCTCTAGCTCAGAGCCAGACCTCCAGCAATATCCCACCACCAACTCAAACCACAAGCTTCAGAAGACCTACACCAGCTCGGAACCTAAATTCCAGCAGGCACATACCGATTCAGAGCCATGCCTCGAGCAGGTCTTCAGTACCGATCTCTCCACCTCGAAGCCAGAACTTCGGTAGGGCTGCGTCACCCACGTCTAGACCGTGCGAACAGACCTTCAGCAAGCTATCGCCAGATCAGCACCAGACCATCAACAGGACTCTGCCAGTCATTTCTCCACCACAGGTTCAGCGACAGTCCTCCAGTAGACCATCTGCAGTTCAGGACGGGACCTTCAACAAGATCTCCCCACCCAACTCACCGGCAGCTCAGAGTGAAGGCGTCAACAGGACTTCGCCCATCTCTTCACAAGCTCAAAAGCAGTCCACAAGTCGACCTTCAGGAGTTCAAAACCAGACCGTCAACAGGACATCTCCGTCCGTGTCTGCCGCATATCAAAACCAGACTGCCAGTAGATTTTCTCCGCCCATATCTCCACCTCAAAGGAAGGCCTTTGACAGGACGTCACCACCTCAACGAAAGACACCCAACACATCTTCTCAACCCATCTCTACACCTGATAGCCAGACCTCCGGCAACCGTTCACCACCCGTTTCTTCACATGCTCAAAGCCAGCCCCTCAGCAGGTCTTCAGTAGCTCAAAATCAGACCTCCAGTAGATCTTCTCCGCCCATCTCTCCACCAGCTCAAAGCCAGAATTCTAGCAGACCTCCTCCACCCATCCCTCCACCAGTTCAAAGCCAGAATTCCAGTAGATCTTCTCCACCCATCGCTCCACCAGCTCAAAGCCAGACCTCCAGTAGATTATCTCCACCTATCTCTCCATCAGACAAAAGTCAAAATTCCAGTAGATCTTCTCCACCCATCGCTCCACCAGCTCAAAGCCAAACCTCCAGTAGATTATCTCCACCTATCTTTCCATCAGACAAAAGTCAGAATTCCAGTAGATCTTCTCCACTCATCTCTCCACCAGCTCAAAGCCAGACCTCTAGTAGATTATCTCCACCCATCTCTCCACCAGTTCAAAGCCAGACCTCCAGTAGATTATATCCACCCATCTCTCCACCAGTTCAAAGCCAGACCTCCGTCAGACCTCCACCAGTTCAAAGCCAGACCTCCAATAGAACTTCCCCACCCATCCCTCCACCAGTTCAAAGCCAGACCTCCAATAGAACTTCCCCACCCATCTCTCCACCGGTTCAAAGCCAGACCTCCAATAGATCTTCCCCACCCATCCCTCCACCAGTTCAAAGCCAGACCTACAATAGAACTTCCCCACCCATCTCTCTACCGGTTCAAAGCCAGACCTCCGTCAGACCTTCACCAGTCCAAAGCCAGACCTCCAGTAGATTATCTCCACCCATCTCTCCACCAGCTCAAAGCCAGACCACCGCCAGACAATCACTACCAATGCCCCAACCCCCGCATCCCCACAAAGCCCCGACCTCCTCCACCTCCTCCACCACCTCCACCCGCGCCCCATCGACTCACGTCCCCCCGGCGGTGGACACCAGGACCTTGTGGACTCGCCGGGGAAGCTCTCTGGAGCTGCCGTGCTGGCCACGCGGGCTACGGGCAGCGTCATCGGCATCATCGGCATCGGCGGTGGCGACGGCGGTGTCGTGGATCTTGCCGGATGGGACGATGCTTGGCGGGTCTCCGCGCCGCACCGCGTGGTTCTTCGGAGGCCGTTTCTCCATCTGGCGGGGAGGCGGAGGTCTGCGGGTGCGGGCGGTGAGGGTCTCCGACGCTGGAATGTACCAGTGCGTGGCCCCGACGGGCACGGGCAGGGTCAACCAGAGGATCGCCCGCATCCTCCTCAACGTCGTCACCATTGACGGGGACGATGGAGACGATGATGATGATGGCGGTGATGTTGATGATGATGATGATGATGGTGAAGATGATGGTGGGGAGGTTGATGATGATAGTGGTCTTTATGGAGATATTGGCGGTAATGGTGGTATTAGTGGTGGTGCTGATGGTAGTGTTGGTGGTAGTGCTGTTGGTAGTGCTGGTGGTGTTGCTGCTAGTGCTCGTGGTAGTGCTGGCGGCAGTTTTGGTGGCGGTAATGCTGGCGCCAGTGGGGGTAGCGCACTCACTGATATTGGCCATAGTGCTCGAGCTGCTGCTGCTAGTACCGCTGCTGGTACCACTGCTGGTACCACTGCTGGTACCGCTGCTAGTACCGCTGATGGTACCGCTGCTGGTACCGCTGCTAGTACCGCTGATGGTACCGCTGCTGGTACCGCTGCTAGTACCGCTGATGGTACCACTGCTGGTACCGCTGCTAGTACCGCTGCTAGTACCGCTGCTGGTACCGCTGCTGGTACTGCTGCTAGTACCGCTGATGGTACCGCTGCTGGTACCGCTGCTGGCGCGGCTATCTCCCGGACAACCCCGGTAGCTGCTGCCGGCGCCACCTCCGCTGCTGGCGCCACCTCTGCCGCTGCCGTTCATCCTCCCGGCGTCGTCCACGGCGCCGGCTCCGACACGGGTGCCCGCATCGAGCCGGGCTCCCTGCCGGCGCGGGTGGCGGTGGCGCTGGGCGGGAGCCTGCGGCTTCGGTGCGCCGCCACGGGACGGCCGCCGCCGGTGATCCTCTGGAGGCTGCCATCGAGGAGAGTGGTGAGCAGCAGCGGCTCCGGGTGAGGTCCCCCCCCCCCCCCCCACACACATTGAGAGTGCTGCCGCTGGGGGTGCCCCTAGGCGAGACCTACACAGCAGTCAATCATCGCCACCCCCTGCTACTGGCAGGCTGATGCACAGAGACAGCTGCCGCTGGGGGTGCCCCTAGGCGAGACCCACACAGCAGTCAATCATCGCCATCCCCTGCTACTGACAGGCTGATGCACAGAGACAGCTGCCGCTGGGGGTGCCCCTAGGCGAGACCACACATCAGTCAATCATCGCTACTCCTACTACTGACAGACTGATGCACAGAGACAGCTGCCGCTGGGGGTGCCCCTAGGCGAGACCACACAGCAGTGAATCATCGCCACCCCCTACTACTTGCAGGCTGATGCACAGAGACAGCTGCCACTGGGGGTGCCCCTAGACTAGACCCACACAGCAGTGAATCATCACCACCCCCTACTACTGGCAGGCTGATGCACAAAGACAGCTGCCGCTGGGGGTGCCCCTAGGTTAAAACCATACATCAGTCAATCATCGCCACCCCTACTACTGACAGGCTGATGCACAGAGACAGCTGCCGCTGGGGGTGCCCCTAAGCTAAAACCACACAGCAGTCAATCATCGCCACCCCTACTACTGACAGACTGATGCACAGAGACAGCTGCCGCTGAGGGTGCCCCTAGGCGAGACCTACACAGCAGTCAATCACCGCCACTCCTTACTACTGGCAGACTGATGCACAGAGACAGCTGCCGCTGGGGGTGCCCCTAGAATAGACCCACACAGCAGTCAATCACCGCATCGGCAGGGTCGTCCCCACTTTGTCCCACGTTGTATTCCTGGCTGAGGGATTCCCCCTCCCCCAGGACCTCACAGAAATGTTCAACAAATCTGCAAACCTGTTCCTGGGGATCGGAGATTGGATCACCATTCTTTCTCCTAATGATGCTAATAGGTGTGGCGCTACAGGTTACTTTTTGATGGAATTAAAGAGCAATTTGTGATTGTGGGCCATTGAGGCAGACTCCATCTCCTCAGCAACCTGCGACCACCACCCATCCTTGTAACACCTCACGACTCTCCGAACTTCCGAGCGAAAGCTGCGGTAAGCCTCCTCGTTCTCCGACGTGGGATGCTGTAGCCAATGAGAGTGGGCCTAGCGTTTTTTCTCAGCCAGCCTGAACACCTCCTCTGTCAGCCAGGGTTTCTGAGGCAGTTTGGACCGTGTACCCAAAGCAGCCATTGCAGCTGCATGAGCCACAGTCCTAAACCTCGCCCATTTTCCCTCGACATCAGGAGGAGTGGGGGACGATGCCAACCCCAGCCGCAAGCGATGATTAATTTCTCGCTTGCAACTTTCATCAACTAGCTGAGACCAGGCCACTTTAGGTTGGAATGGGGTCCTGGGTGGACACCCACTACCGGAGTGGAAGAATGGCAGGCACATCTTACAGATGACTAGTCGATGGTCAGTGGGCAGATCAGCTCCGCGGTAGGTCCTGGTGTCAATGACATGGGCCCGCTTCCGCTAATCCGTCACTATGTAGTCCAGCAGATGTTCTTGCTTGGACCCGGCATGCATCCATGATGTAGTGTGGATGTGCCGATGCCGGAACAGTGTGTTGGTAATTACAAGCCCATGGGCTACACAAAAATCTAGCAGCCTCCTACCGTTGTTATTGAGCTGATCTGGCCCATGTCTTCCAATCCAGACCAGGTGCTAGAATCATGACCAACTCGGGCATTGAAGTCACCCAACAAGATGACTCTATCCAAAGGGGCCACATTAGCCAGAACCTGTGACAGGAGGTCATAGAAGGCATTTGACTCATCGGCCTTGCCTTCATCTCTCCACGGATGTTTGTCTTCGGTGGGGGCATAAGTAACCACAACCACCACTCCTCGCCTCCGGTTGATGGGAAGGCGAGCCCACAGTAGCCTAGGGCAGACAGCTTCCCACACCTCACCACCACGCTCCCACACCCCCTTCATTATATTGTTCAGAAGAAGAGCCACTCCCTGTCGTTTGGCATTCTCCTGCCCCGAGTAGAGGACTGTCCAGCCCTCATGGTGGCAGGAGCCAGAGCCGGTCCACCGGACCTCCTGAATACCACAGAGATCCAGGTGGTACCGGTCCAGCTCCTGACAGAGGAGTGGCAGCCTCTCTTCCGCAATGAGCATTCGAACATTCCACGTGGCCACACGTAGTAGTTTTTTGTTGTTTCTGTAGAAGCTCCGAGGGTAAGGATTCAGTCTTCTGGCTCCGCCAAATGGGGTTTGGCCAGGAGACGTCATAGATGCCTGTCCCCCCGGGGCCTCCGGCACAAGCTTAACTAAAGTTTAAAATCGTGGTTTAGTGGTAGTGAATTGAAGGTGGAGAGGTTACCAGTCCCTTGCACCCGTCGAGGACTCCCATTTGGCCGCTGTGGTGGCTACAAACGCCATGAGGGTGATGGTCAATCTCAATTGGCCCCCCTCCCCCCACGGCACTGACCACCACAGCGTTGCCGTCCGGCACCAACACGGAGGTAGGGGGTTAATTTTGCCGGACCTGTACACACACGCTCACCTGTGCACACACACACACCTGTGCACACACCTGTAACACACCTGTAACACACACACACTCACCTGTGCACACACACACTCACCTGTGCACACACCTGTAACACACACACACCTGTGCACACACACACTCACCTGTACACACACACACACCTGTACACACACACTCACCTGTGCACACACACACTCACCTGTGCACACACACACTCACCTGTACACACACTCACCTGTACACACACACCTGTGCACACACACACTCACCTGTACACACACACACTCACCTGTACACACACACCTGTGCACACACACTCACCTGCACACACACACACCTGTGCACACACACACCCCTGTGCACACACACACTCACCTGTACACACACACCTGTGCACACACACACACACCTGTGCACACACCTGTGCACACACCTGTACACACACAGGTGGGACACGCGGACCCGCGTGCTGACCGACGGCTCTCTGCACCTGGCTGGGCCGCTCTCCGTCGACGACGCGGGCAACTACCTGTGCGTGGCACGCAACTCGGCCGGAAGCGACGCCCGTTCAACCACCGTGGCCGTACGCTCAACAACAACAACAACAACAACACCAACAACCACACCAACCGCAACAACAACCATCGTGGCCGTACGCCCAACAACAACAACAACAACACCAACAACCACACCAACCGCAACAACAACCGCAACAACAACAACCACCGTGGCCGTACGCCCAACAACAACAACAACCACACCAACAACACCAACAACCACACCAACAACAACAACAGCAGCAACCGCAACAACAACCACCGTGGCCGTACGCCCAACAACAACAACAACCATGACAACCACACCAACAACCGCAACCACCACTACCACCACCGCGGTGAAACGGCCCGCCCCGCCTGTCGCCGGCCGCGAGGTCACCGTGAGGACCGGCGAGGTCACCGTGAAGGCCGGCGAGGTCAACGTGAGGACCGGCAAGGTCACCGTGAAGGCCGGCGAGGTCACCGTGAAGGCCGGCGAGGTCACCGTGAAGGCCGGCGAGGTCACCGAGAAGGCCGGCGAGGTCACCGTGAAGGCCGGCGAGCCGCTCCGCTTGGACTGCGGCGCCGGCGGCGCGCGGCCAGGGGCCAGGCCGGCATGGTTCCTGCCGAGCCGGGAGGTCGTGCTGGCTGCGGGGTCAGAGGGGTCGACGGAGTCGGCCGGGTCAGCTGGTTTGATTGGGTCTGCGGGGTCAGCCGGGTCGGCTGATTTGGCCAGGTCAGCCGGGTCGGCTGGTTTGGCCAGGTCAGCCGGGTCGGCTGATTTGGCCAGGTCAGCCGGGTCGGCTGATTTGGCCAGGTCAGCCGGGTCGGCTGTGTTGATTGGGTCGGCGGGGTCAGCTGGGTTGACTGGGTCGGCTGGGTTGATTGGGTCGGCGGGGTCAGCCAGGTCGACGGGGTCGGCGGGCGGCCGCCACCGCGTGCTGGCGAACGGGACGCTGCTGGTGGCGGGCGGCGTGGTGGCGGGCGATGCGGGTCACTACGTGTGCGTGGCGCGCTACTCGCCCGGCGAGGCAACCGCCGCCGCCGCCACCGCCATCGTCAGGGTGAAGGTGGTGGTGCCGAGGAGCGCTGGCGGTGAGGAGGTGGAGGAGGAGGAGGATGTGAGGACGCGGTCGCAGCAGCAGCAGCAGCAGTGGAATCATCACAACGCTTATCGGCAGCAGCTGCAACAGAACCAGCAGAATCAGCAGAAACAGCAGCAGCAGCAAAATCAGCAGCAGCAGAATCAGCAGCAGAATCAGCAGCAGAATCAGCAGCAGAACCAGCAGAACCAGCAGCAGAAGCAGCAGCAGCTTCAGCAGCAGCAGCAGCAGAATCAGCAGAAGCAGAATCAGCAGAACCAGCAGAACCAGCAGCAGAATCATCATCATCCACAGGTGGCACCCTCCAACACCAACCACCACCACCACCACTCGTCAGCAGCGTCAGCGTCAATGGCTGCGGTGGTGGTGGTGGCGACGCGCCACTCGACGGCGCTGCTGCGCTGCCCGGCGCTGTCGCTGCTGCCCCCCCCGGCCGGGCCGCGCTCCCTCCTGTGGAGGCTCCCCGGGGGGGTCACGGTGCCGGCGCCGTTCGCGGGCAGCCGCGTGGCCGCCAGCGACCCCGGCGGCGGCACCGGCGGCGGCACCGGCGGCGGCACCGGCGGGTCCCTGCGCATCGTCAACGTGCGGCACTCGGACGCCGGCGACTTTGTGTGCGTGGCGCGCAGCGGGCGGCTGCGGGCAGCGGCCACGGTCCGCCTCGTGGTGGTGGCACCAGCAGCAGCAGCACCAGCAGCAGTAGCAGCAGCAGCACCAGTAGCAGCAGCAGAAGCAGTCACTGGTGGTCGTGGTCGTGGTATTGATAGGGGTGGTCATGGTGGTGGTCCTGGTGGTATTGATAGGGGTGGTTGTGGTATTGGTGGTATTGATATGGGTGGTGGTGCTGGTGGTATTGATAGGGGTGGTGGTAGTATTGGTGGTATTGATAGGGGTGGTGGTATTGGTGGTATTGATAGGGGTGGTGGTCCTGGTGGTATTGATAGGGGTGGTCGTGGTGATGGTGGTATTGATAGGGGTGGTGGTTCTGGTGATATTGATAGGGGTGGTGGTCCTGGTGGTATTGATAGGGGTGGTCGTGGTGGTGGTGGTGGTATTGATAGGGGTGGTCGTGGTGGTGGTGGAATTGATTGGGGTGGTGGTGGTTTTGGTGGTATTGATCGGAGTGGTGGTGGTGGTGGTGGTATTAATAGGGGTGGTGGTGCTGGTGGTATTGATAGGGGTGGTGGTAGTATTGGTGGTATTGATAGGGGTAGTGGTCCTGGTGGTATTGATAGGGGTGGTGGTCCTGGTGGTATTGATAGGGGTGGTCGTGGTGGTGGTGGTGGTATTAATAGGGGTGGTGGTCCTGGTGGTATTGATAGGGGTGGTGGTCCTGGTGGTATTGATAAGGGTGGTGGTCCTGGTGGTATTGATAGGGGTGCTGGTGGTGGTGGTATTGATAGGGGTGGTCGTGGTGGTGGTGGTGGTGGTGGTGGTGGTGGTGGTATTGATAGGGGTGGTCGTGGTGGTGGTGGTGGTGGTGGTATTGATAGGGGCGGTGGTGGTGTTGGTGTTGGTGGTATTGATAGAGGTGTTGGTGCTGGTGGTATTGATAGGGGTGCTGGTGGTGGTGGTCCTGGTGGTATTGATAGGGGCGGTGGTGGTGGTGGTGTTGGTGGTATTGATAGGGGAGGTCATAGTGCTGCTGCAGCTGGTGGACGCGGAGGTGTTGGTGGTGTTGGTGGTGGCCATGCCCCTGCTGCTGCTGCTGCTCCTGCTGCTGCTGCCCCAGCTGCTGCTGCTGCTGCCCCAGCTGCCCCGCAGGAGCGAGCCATCTTCCAAGACCCCTTCAACAGACGCGTCCGCGTGTCCCCGGGCCGCGAGGCGACGCTGGACTGCAGCGCGCACGGAGTGCCGGGTCCCCACGTCGCCTGGGTGCTGCCGGGCGGCACCAGGCTGGAAGCGCCACGTGGTGGTCGTGGTGGTGGTGGTGGTCGTGGTGGTGGTGGTGGTTGTGGTGGCGGTGCACGTGGTGATGGCGGTGGTCGCGCTGATGGTGATGGCGGTGCACGTGGTGATGGCGGTGGTGCTGGTCGCGCTGATGTTGGTGGTGGTGGTGGTTGTGGTGACGGTGGTGGTCGTGGTGGTGGTGGTGGTTGTGGTGGCGGTGCACGTGGTGATGGCGGTGGTGGTGGTCGCATTGATGGTGGTGGCGGTGGTGGTGGCGGTGGCGGTGGCCGCGCTGATGGTGGTGGTGGTGGTGGTGGCGGTGCCCGTGGCGGTGGCGGCGGTGGCGGCGGTGGTGACGGTGGCGGCGGTGGTGGCGGTGGCGGCGGTGGTGGTGGCGGTGGTGGTGGTGACCCAGGTGTAGCCGCCGCCACCGCCCTGGCTGACGGCAGGATGAGCGTCTGCTCCAACGGCGCCCTGATCATCGCGTCCGCGGAGGGGCGAGATTCGGGTCGCTACCGGTGCACGGCACGCAACTCTGTGGGGTACATCGAGAAGGTGGTGGTGCTGGTGGTGGGCGGTGGTGGTGGTGGTGGCGGTGGTGGTGGTGGTGGCGGTGGTGGCGGTGGTGGTGGTGGTTGATTTAATGCGGTTTGCAGGAGGTTCGTGGGTTTGACCCTGATGACGTCTGATGCTGTATATTTGGAGTTTGTGGTGACCCTCTCTCTCATCATCATCATCGTCACGGTGGCTAGGAGATGTTGACTACCTCGCCTGGTGTACAAGTGGTCGTTGGTTCGATCCTGACCCTGAAGATGCCTGTGGAAATTTGGAGTTTGTGGTCTGTCTCTCTCATCATCATCATCATTATGGTGGCTAGGAGATGTTGACTCTCTCGCCTGGTATACAAGTGGTCGTTGGTTCGATCCTGACCCTGACGATGCCTGCTGTATATTTGGAGTTTGTGGTATCTCTCTCTCATCATCATCATCGTCACGGTGGCTAGGAGATGTTGACTACCTCGCCTGGTGTACAAGTGGTCGTTGGTTCGATCCTGACCCTGACGATGTCTGCTGTATATTTGGAGTTTGTAGTGACCCTCTCTCTCATCATCATCATCATCACGGTGGCTAGGAGATGTTGACTACCTCGCCTGGTGTACAAGTGGTCGTTGGTTCGATCCCGACCCTGACGATGCCTGCTGTATATTTGGAGTTTGCGGTCTGTCTCTCTCTCATCATCATCATCACGGTGGCTAGGAGATGTTGACTGTGGGTTCGATCTCAACACTGACTCCTGTATATTTGGTGCTTGCACGTTATCCCCGTGGTGAGATGTCAACGACCTCGCCTGGTCTACAGAAGGTCGTGGGTTCGATGCCGGCCCTGACACTGCCCGCTGAAATCACTAAGCTAATCATTCAAGCCAAAACAGAACGCTGGCACGAGTTTGTTGAATATTTTGACCACCGCCAAAACTCATCAAATTGTGCAATCACTTTCAACAACAAATCCATCATAGTCACGTAGAGGGGATGAAGCCATGTTGCAGGCGCGGGTGGGTTCATTCTAGGAACTTGAATTTGAGAAGAGACAAGACGTTGGGAAATGAGTGACAAACAGTTACTCACCAGTGACTCATGGCTTACCCGTACAGTCAACCCATAGCACCTGGGTCTGTCCCGTGACCTCCTGCACCTAGCCTGGCACAGTAGG
>JAAXLI020002099.1:0-14951 GCA_014621495.2 Entosphenus tridentatus
TAAAAACCTACTACTATTTTGCCACTGGTAAAAGAGATCTCATAGTGCATCAGCAGCCAGGGTTGAGATATTCATCATCATCATCATTATTATCCATAGATCTACCTACTGCTCGAGCCCACCTCTTTTACTTACTAATTTGAATTCAGGTCCACCTTCAATAACTGCCCTACATATAGATACTCTGATTATTGACCACATACTGTACACATACGATCGATCAATTTACGGAAAAGATAAATGATACTGGTAGGAACCTCCTGGTTGCACCAGCCCACAGGGGATTATTGTGTCCGTCCGTCGTGCATCAAAAAATGGGAGGGGTGGGGCTGGGTGGAGAGGGGAGGGTGGGGAGGGGCTGGGTGGGGAGGGTGGGAAGGGCTGGGTGGGGATGGGTGGGGCTGGGTGGGGGGTGGGAGGAGTGGGGCTGGGTGGGGAGGGGCTGGTCACCCCGTGGTGCTCTTATAAAACTCAACGTTTAACCTACTCACGCCGGCTTGTGCCCGCCCTTACAGTCGGGCATATTTGCGGAATACACCACGCCGCCGTTGACCCTGGCCATTGACCGAGCAACCCAACGTCCCTACCAGCTCCCTCCACAGGAATGTGTTTATCAATTTCCGTTATGTCGAGCCTTTACATACTATGTAGACTGTGGGAGATTGGCTGTATACCAGAGCAGAGCATATATTGAATTTTAACAGCGCATTCCAGTTACTGTTTGCAAGAGTTGGCCATTTTTTGGCTGACTAGAAAAAAATGAAACTAAAATAATAAACTCACCTGCTGCTTCATGAGGAATACTTGCTCATCCTCCACCGTTACCTCCTTCTCCTGCACCCACTGAAGGATTAAGAAGCGAAGATACATTGAAGATGGTTCTTACACACGGTTTCTTGTAATTTCTTCTGTATTGTATCCAAATTGTGCTGTCAGCGTTGTTTCAAAATACAAATAAACTATCTGGAACACTCGCAGTGCAGTGCAACCCTTCGTGTTCGAGAGTGGCCCATGGAAGTGGATATCACAGAGCTACCTCTGAGATCCCTGAAAGTGACCTCTGGTTCACATGGCAGAGAGCAGCGCATTTCCATCCACCTTGCCACCGAGAGTAACATTCGATATTTTAAATTCTCAGTGCTGGAATTTAACCAACTTAAATGTAGCATCATATTTATCGTGATGGAGGTTTTTTTTGTGTGCAGTTATTGGGGACAGGGCTGAGACCAGCAACTCACTACGACTGAGAACCAGATTCAATCACAGGGAGCTGTCTGGATGAGAGACCTCTGAGCGACCCGGCCACCTGGCAACATCGAAGATTAAAATCTGCGCCACATCTCAGCCATTGAGGCTGTGGCGGCGTGCATCTTGCGCCGTCTCAACGGCTCCCAGCGTTTGCTTGCCTTGCGCACGGGCGGCTTGACGATGATTTCCTCGTAGCAATCTTCTGGTCGCACCGTCTGGAAGTGCTCGTGCAGGATGGCGATCTTCTTTTCGTTGTCCCAACCCGCCGGGCTGTGAGGGTGAGGAGGGCAGCACACTGTTAACGCCCACCACTACCCGTCGCTGCGCTGTCGCCGTGCACAAATTAAATGTGTTAATTTTTAGTTATTTACTTACCGTTCCGGTACTTTGCACTCCTCTATCGTATGTTTGTACTGTTTGTCAGTGTAACTTTCTGACCCGCCCCGCCCCTATTGGAAATCTGTAAGAAAAGAGCTTCATAACTCATTGGATTTCTCCGAGATGAATAAAGATTCTGATTTGTTCTGATACAATTCTCGGGCATGTGATGATCTGTCGATAAAGATGGATTCCTAGGCTCACCGATTGGTGCCATGCATTATGTTTGTGAGAATTCATTGTAAACAATTAATTAAAATTATTATTTCTGCATTTAGGCAAATGAAGAAAAACAGAATTAATGGAAAAGTCAATACAATTGAGACAAAATAATAGATAATTTAACCTAATCGTGTAAATACATTGAATCATGTGGAGTATTTTACATGCCTATTGATGCATTGATGGTACACAGAAAAGGGTGAATTGATGATATATACGAAATCCTAATATATTCTCCAAGTGTTCTAATTGTTTTTTCCAGGTCTGCCTTGCAATGCGCACACAGTGATGTTTCCATTGCAAAGATTTATCCAATAAATGTATCAGGATGAAAAGAAAAAAACGTTCAACACGCACAATGAAAACAGCATTAGCTCACGTACAGTTTCCTGTGGTGCAAATCTCTGCTGCGCACTTGAGAAAACATTTTGGACATGTCGATTCACAACCTAATGTTAGCTGTGATCTTACTCCTGTGTAAAGCTGCACTGACCTCCCGGGCATTGCTTGCTTTCCACTGCAACGGGGGGAAAAAACAAAACGAACGACTCACATGAAGACCGAGTCCTTTTCAACCACATGGGCGGTGGTGCGGAAGGGGAAGTCGTAGAGCCTGTGCAGCAGGTATCTGTAGAGCAGATCCACGTTCTTGTCCTCCTTGAGCGATGTGTAAATCAGAGCAGCGCCGTCTGGTTCACGTTGAGGAAACCCAACGCCGTCACGTCCCAAAACCCCGACCCCCCCCTTCTGACTTGTCATTCTCAATTTACAATGACGCACAAGCATTTGTTTAATTTCATCATCGTCGTCTGCAGCATCGGCAGGCAGCGTCATTCCGTTACTGCCGTCGCCATCACTCAAGGTCCAGTGCTGCTTCCGTCCATCTCACTCCTATGAACTGAGCTCATCGCTCGAATCTCCACGGTGACTGCTCTCCTGTTTCATGTCACTGCACAATATACTGTATCAAGTTACAATAATGATAGGATAATAGGGGCACAGCTTGCAATCACCATTAATTCCCCATTACCAGCCCTCATTTTACAGATGGGCAGACCCTTACCCAATGGAATCAAAATGCAATGCATTATTTAGAAGGCAAAGCATTAAATGGACGGATCTAGTCTTTAAAGAGGAGGTATGGTCGAAACAAATGGCAGGACCTTGCCAGACAACAACATGATTATTATTCTTACTACCAGACCTCTCAGAATGATGAAATAATATGTAATTGGGTTTGGGTTCAAGATAAGAATTTGCATGCATCATAAATTACGTCTAAATGTACCACCGATACAAAACTAAAAGCTAAATTTGTTTTATTCTACCACGTGAAGCCCATTGAGCCATATAGCTCTTTTCAGAAGTGACCTGGCCACAAATGATATCTCAACGAAGTTGCAAATATATATATATGTACACGTGGCTCCAAACAGAGCTTTGTGGGGGGTCACGTTGTTGGCGCGCTGGGTTGGCCGGGTGGGTGAGATCGCAGGTGGGACTGAAGGATACACCTCAGGCAGAACCTGCGGATGTGCGACTGCATGAAGTCAAAGTGCTCTTCCCTGTAGTCGTACTCCTTCTCCAGCGAGCTCACTGCGTCGCTCTGCGCCAGCGACAAAACAAGAAATATCATCACACAGAGCTGCAAAACTTTGTATTCTTTTTAACATCATCGCATTACGTCTTTTGGTAACAAACTCTGCAGTGTCTCTTCCCAGACAAAAATAAATCCATCATGAATATACACAGCACTTGTCAATTCACTGCTGAATTAGGGCCTCCCCATGCTGGTTATTTGACACCATACCATATTTGACACCATACTTCACAATGCTGATCAGTGCAGGTTGGTGAAGGCGGGGAGCATAGATGTTGGGAGTATAGTATAGCACAGCAATGGATTCTGCTACCCTGCCCTCTGCTCGCAATATAGTGCTGCAGCCCTATGACAACCTGTTGTATGGTAGTCAACCATCGCGCTAAACTAACTAGACCGGAGCACTAGCCCTAATCATAACTGCACTAGTCAGCCACATACGGACATGACATTTTACCGAACAAATTGATACCCTAGGTTGAAATCTATGCGGCCACCAGCCACCTGGGTTTAGTCCAAATTTGTAATTGTAGCATGTTGACAGTGCCAGCCTGATAACCAATGTGGACCAATACCCATCTAATCAAATGTGCTGTGTAAATTTGGCTTATTTCAGCAGATAGAGGCCAACTGAAGCGACTCCATACTTAGTTATATTCTCAAGCATAGTAAAGTTGATGGTCTCAGTCCAGTCACCAAAGAGTGCACAAAAAAATCCACCACATTTAATTCAACTCTACATTTAATGCAACTAAATTCCAGCAGTAAGAATAAAAAAAATATAGGGTCAACTCTAACGTGAAAAAGATTACACTTGTATGTAGAGCAGGTGGAAAAGCGCTGCCTCTTACTGTGTTGAACAAAGGTCACTTGAAGGGATCTCAAGAGGTAGCTCTGTGATATCCACTTCTGCGGGCCATTCTCTAACACGTAGAAGTTGCACTGCTCTGCAAGAGTTCCGAATGTGTCCTTCATATCTTGACATGACACCAATAGTACAATCAGGATAAAATCAGGGGGAAAAGTACACAAAGCATTGAAGAGGAATAAAAAAAAAAGCAAACAAAATGCTAAACAAAAAGAAAACATGCATTTGCATGTTTTCTGTAAAGCGTCTGTCCTTGGAAAATTGTAGCTCTTGATAAGAATGGTAGTATGCTTGGTTCTTTCGGTAAAGTCACGTAGAAGGGAATTTAATTGTTTTATTATTTCCCTTCTACGTGACTTTACTGAAAGCACCAAGAATATTAATCCCTGCAGTTACGAAAGTTTAAAGTCAAAATTTTAACCATATATTATGGATATTATAAAAGTATTGTAATTATTCTTGGTTCTTTCGGAAGTCACGTAGAAAGGAAATAATAAAAAAATAAAATTATCACGTTTCGATTGCAACACAAACAATCATCATCAGATTGCAATGGAAACGTTGTGAGAATTGTATTGGTGTATTTTTATTATTTTATTATTTCCCTTCTACGTGACTTTACCGAAAGAACCAAGTATATGAATCCCTGCAGTCACGAAAGCTTTAAATAGAAAAATAACGGCAGTGCTCAAAGGCCGTGATGAGATTGGAGGCTGGGACAGTGGCTTCTGTACGGGAAGGCGGCAGCAGGGACGCCAGCACTGGTCCTTTTAGCGCTGGTTTTTTGTCACCATATTTTGGGCAGACAATTTTCAATACAGCAGATGTTTCTACAAGCAACAATACTTTAACCTTACGTTATGTTCACATTGGATCTTGTTTACGATGGTCATCACCCCATATTACAGACAGACGGAGCGACAGACAGGGGGCATAAACGCTTTCCATGTATGTTATGTACGTATGTTGCACTTCATTCGCACCGTACGTAGCCAACAGTGCTTAACGGAGGTGCGGGCAAAGGACGACAAACTAAACACAAAATAATCTTAGTTTGGAAAGCAATGAAGAAACGTACTCTTGGGTTAATTCTAGATTTGAAGCTTTCGTGACTGCAAGGATCCATACTCTTTGGTTCTTTTGGTAAAGTCACGTAGGTGAAAAATAAAAAGAACAAAATTAATTTACGACGTTTCGGAGGCAACACAAGCTTCAGTCATCAGGTGGAACAGCCACAGCAAAATTACTGTAGTGAACAGCAATATTTATATTTTTCATCTACGTGACTTTATCTAAAGAACCAAAGAGTATGAATCATTGCAGTCACAAAAACTTCAGATCTAATATGAAGAAAAGAACAAAATACGACGCGAATCCTCACACCTTGGTGCACACGACCACGACGGGGATGCCCAGGTTGTGGGTGAGCGTGTTCTCTCCCAGGGGCAGCGGCTCCGACTCCTCGTCACCCTCGCCGATGGCAGTGGCGGTGGCGTGCGTGCGGCGCGGCGATGCCAAAGAGCCATCCTCGCCCGGCTCCGTGTAGCTCTGGAAATCGCGCACAACTGTGCACCCGCCACCACAACCCACCACGCACAGCGCACCAGCCACGACACATTAATAATAATAAAGATGTGATTACGATTATATAAAGATTTCGGAAGCTAAGCAGGTGTGACATCCGTGAGAAAGAGCTTCATAGCTCATCGGATTTCTCCAGTATAAATTAATATTTTTATTCTGAGCCTGGACAGTGCTAATATGGGTGAACACCATGCATAAGACAAGTGTCGTAAGCTGCTGCAGAGGGCAGTTGCCAGCAGAGGCAGAACAGCCAAATCCATTGTTGCATTGTACAATGTTTCCCACCTTCAACTCACATTGACCAGCATAGCGAGGTATTGTTTAAGTGGTGAGTGCGCCGCGATGTTACCTTGCCAAAATTAGATTTTACTTCCGGCAACGGGTAACATCAGTGGCGCGTGACATTTGAACTAGTCCTGGGCTTCCTGTTATCAACACGCAATGACCAGCGTAGTGAAGCAAGGTCCTACAACCCCGGTGACCACCACAGTGTGCAGAGACCTTCATCCATCAGTGGACTAACAAAGGGATGCAAATAATTATTAAACTTTTCGTGCGTCCTGTCCACTCTGCACGATACACATTTGGAATAATTTCCTCCTCAAAGAAGCATGGGTTGGTGCTCATCTCCACAGGTGACCGTGCACTTGTGGGGAGAAATTCTACATTCCCTTGCCAAGGGCATGTCCATCCGAGGCACAGAATGATTTTCCGATGAGCACGGTTGGCTATGTGCGGTGCGAAAAAAGTTAAACGTACGTTTATTGAATTATATAAGAATGTATTTTACATGAGGAATCATGACGAATGGTGATAACCTTGCAGTCACAAAAGCTTCAAATCTAGAACCATGTGGAAGTATTCATCCTAAAGTGAATAGACAATGGCTGCTGCTGATGAAACGAAGGAGACACGCGGTACAAACAGAGCGCAAGAGACAGTCAATAGAAATGGGAACGTACTGAAAACCAAAGTGTAATTTTGATTATTGCTTGGGGCGAATCATCACATGCCTAATTATCAAGAAATGTAAATTGTCTTAAATTGACTGGAAAAATTAAATGGCGAATTAACGGCTGACCGGGAATTGAACTGGCACACTTCCAATTGCGAGTTGCCAGCGCCAACGACAGTGCCACCTTGGCAGACTGTAAATTACGTGAGCACATCGTTTACCATGAACATTATCATTCACGTGATATTTTCAGGGTCATGCCAATAAAATTACTAGCCACCTATAGCTGGTTTCGTCTGCTTTTTGTTGCCTTTGGCATCACTCTTTAAGAAATATCTGTAAAAATTAATTATCGACGATATGATTTTGTATTTGGATTTAGTGCCCTTAAAAATGTTCACAGAAAAAAATGCGATAAGTCTGGGTTTACAAAGATAGGTGAAAATGTTTGGGGAAACAAATTATAACTGGGTTTTTAGTTTTTTCTCGTTATAATCGATGTATGTGTTTGAGTCCATATGTGTGCACGTGTAGGTCGATGTGTGTGTGGGTCGATGTCTGTGTGTGTGTCTAAGTCGATGTGTGTGTCTTTTTCACCCGGGTAACGCCGGGTACTTCTCGCTAGTCTATATATATATTAAAGGGAAATTTGTGAATATGTGTGTCTGTTCAAAATGTTTAGCGTACTTCCCAACATGCAACAAACTTTAAATTTGGCATGTGGGTAACTTCCAGACTGTACACAATGCAAAAAGTATAAAAATATACTTTTGTATTTTGGGGTGGGGGGCGCAATAATGGATATATTTTGCACGGCAAGTGAGCGGTGACATCACATCTGTGATGTCACCCGCATGCGGCAGCGTCACGCAGTGTGCCTGCTGACGTCACGCATCCCCTCCGCGTAGGCCGTGTATTAATCCAAGACAAGAATCCAAGTCCCGGGCGAAGCCGGGTAGTAAAGCTAGTTTTTTATAAGTGCCAAATGTCAGGTTTTGCAGCCCATCTAAAAATAAAGTAAAATTAACATCACTCAATCACGAATGTCTTTACCAGATAATATTACATTTCCAAGTGTACACTCAAGGAAATTTTGACAGTAACCTAAATCATGCACGCACGTTTAAATATGTTCTTGGAAAATCATAACATGGTTTTATTTAATCATGTTAATGTACAGAAACCTTCTGATGTGCGTACGAGATTACTTAAGAATCAATGCCTATTAAAACATTGTGCACTCAAAAACACATTAAATTACCTGACAGCAGAACTATTGCACCCAAGAGGTGAACAACTACTGAATGAGACATTACAATTCCATCTCCATTGTCTGTCCAGTGAGATTCTATATTGCGCATGTGCGCGTGTCGGACGTTTATTTTTTTTATCTGCGCGTGTGCATCTCTTAGCTGCGCATTTGTCTTACAGCTGTACATTTGATTCTCGAAGCTGTGTGCGTTCGATTGCATCTGTCCATGTCCTTTCTTTACGCGACAACTTTCTCATCAGAATCTTGCTGGTCTGAGACCATCAAAGAAACAATTTCACGAGGGAACCTGTTTGTCCAGGGTGGTGACCTGGGGCTTAAACCCAGACCCCAGATTTGCTGGCGCAGTGCGCCCAACATTGGGCGTTTAACATTTAAGAGCCACCCAGCAACAAAGACAATTCATGTAACAAGTTTCCAACCAATCAATCTCCTGACCAATGCATACCAATACAACATCCTACTCATTCACACATTTGATCTATTTATTATTCGACTCTTTGCCAAGTGTATCATCTACACTTTTGCTTAATATACCACACAGGGTAGGGAGCCCCTCATCCAGCAGTGGATTGCCAAGAAAGCCGTACATGTACACAAACAAACCATGGTACCACACTCCTTGGTATTATAAGTCAGGAACCATATAATAAAATCTCGCAAGAGCAGGGGGCCAAAAGGTTGTGAGAAAGCAGTGAAAAATGTATGCATGGATTCACATGCACTGACCGCACTGCTGTGTTTTTCAACTTCGTCACGTCTAGGCCAATGCACTCAGTCTATTATTGCCTATTTCCAAATCACCCCGAATGTGCCCGATCTTGTCAGATCTCGGTAAAAGGCACGAACCGCAACAAGGGAGGGGGAGGGTGGTACAAAAACTCCGTGGACTGAAGTCCAAACTCAGTGCTCATGGGTTCTAGGAAGGGGAGGTCGGGGCGCACTGCCCCACTCACGCAGCGACTGCGAGCAGCGGGGAAATGGGTAGGGTTTTATACGGGGAAGGGAAGGCAAGGGACGAGGAACAAAAGTAAAGAGAAAGAGGGGTGGGGGACTCCTGGTTAGTTCTTCGATGGCAGAGCACGATTGGAAAACAGATGTTATAGGTGTGGGCTGCAATGTGGCCAGGAGATGATCACCTTGTTAAGCCGAGTGTCAACCCCTCCCATGTGAAAATATCCTTATTACTTGAGTAATGAGAATATATAAACAAAAAATTCGGATTCTGTTTCCAATCAAAAGCCACAAACACTCATTAATAAAAATGGACAACCATATCAACCCAGCAGGACTCTCCTGCGTAAAAAAAAGAGTCTGGAGGCTCGGTGAGGATTTTTCCGGGTGAGTAAAGGACATTACAGTATTCTCTTTCAATTCCGGGGTTAACCACACCCAGTGCAATAAAAAAACCGCACACGCACACAAGAGAAAAAAGAGACCACGTCTACACAGCTCAATTCACGGCACTGGAACTCGACCAAGCTATGAGCTCACCCTCCAAACGTAGCATAAAAAGAGACAAGACGCAACATGCGCCCCCGCCGTCAAGCTCCAGATACACTTCACAGCGCACGTAAATAACGGCGGTCAGTCGCGATGTCGTGATCGGAATGGCATTCCAAAACCCAACATCTCCTAGGTGCTGATCTGCGTATGCTTCCAGTTTACACGGACAAAAATAAAGCTCTGGGATGGGTTACAGGAAGATGGAAATCCTTCACAGACACATGCGCTTACACTCTGCTATCCTCATATAAACCCATCTAAACACCTTTGTCTCTCTAGTGCTGATGCTTAACACACACAGTTACTCATAAGGCTCCATTTACCAAGCTGCTATTTGCAGGGCAGCACAGAGAAGTGCAGCAATATCCACAGTTTTGTGCTTTTATGCTCCCATGTCAATGCTCCCCCCGTCTTCACTAATCAGCAGTGATAAGTGCGGTGAAGTATGCTCCGACAACCGCCATGACCGACACAGCATGGGGAAACCCACATCCAGTACAAAGGGCTGCACATGTAAATGTCCTTGGGGAGTGCCTGGATAGTAGTGAAGAACTCTTGTATTGATTCATAGGAAAACATCCATTCTTAAGCTTGTGATACATATTGAATAATGCGTGGAAGAATTGGTGTGTTTTTATTCCTATATGCTGTAAGTAATTGGTTAACATCACTTCCGTAGCAACTAGAGGCACTAAAATTTATTGTAATGTGGAAAACGTAATCAAATCAAAAATCAAATAAAAAACCTGAATCGTGGACACTCAACAAATCAGCATTAATCATTGCAACCATAAAGGAAATGTTCAGATACTGCTTGCAACTCATGGTTATCCATGACCAGGAATTGAACCCAGGTTATCAGGATCATAGTGTATGGTAATGCACTCATGCTTCAAATATACAAAGACCGTTACAGACTATTAGGGCGAGTGTTGTTAGAGAGCACCTATTAACAAGAGGGTGCTCAGCCGTCTTTATTTCCCCAATGCTCACATTCAAACATTTCACCAGATACTAATATCAGGCTGAGTTGACCAAGGGGAGGCCCAGGACCAATTCAGACATGACTCACCACTGATTTTAACCAAGAGCAGAAATCTAAATCAGGTGTTCATATTCTTTGGGTCTTCCGGTAAAGTCACGTAGATAGGTTCAAAGAAAATAACAAAGAACTTTACCGAAAGACCCAAAGAATATGAATTCCTGCAGTCACGAAAGCTTGAAGTCAGGATTCAAACTCCGATGGCTAGTGCACAACGCCGTGCACTACCAACTGCTAACAACTACGTCAACACTCCAAATACAAACACATGAACACACCAATGAACCAAGGTTCAGTTGAAAGCTCACGTGCGGTCAGTGCAGTTCATGCCAAAGCTCTGGCCCCTGTGTTAAAATCCCTTTATTGGCTCAACTGGCCACGAGGCACTTTGAGAACATGCAACAATCTACCACGCCTGAAACGATGAATGTAAACTGTTGCCACGGTGCTAAGATGTTAACTACCTCGCCTAGTATTCAGGAGGTCTTGGGTTCGATCCTAACCCTGATGCCTAAATATTTGGAGTTTGCATGTTCTCCTCGTCATCGTTTGGATTTTTCGCCGGGTCCTCTGGTTTTTCCCTCCACACACAGAATCAACGTGCGTTTGAGTATTTAGCTGCTAAACATTTTCATGTGATAAGCCACTTCGTTGACCTATCATTTGTGGCCAGGTCACTCAGTGTGCCTTACTTGGAATAATTAAAAATTGTTTAAAGTTTAGTTGAGCTGTCGGCTGTCACCAGTGAAAGTAAACGGGCAGTTGCTTCCAGAATGTTTTTTTACCAGGCATAGTGGCGCGAGTTAGGCCAGTGTGAATTGGACGGCACTCATGAGTAGCCAGCCCAGGCATCTGTGGTATGCACATCACATGAGAAGCGATGGCACGCTTCAGAACCTTTATTTTATTCATACTGGAGGATTCCAATAAACAATAAAGCTCTTTATCACAGATATCCAGTCGACGGGATGTTTCCCACACAGTACACATTAAATAAATGAATCTGCGTAATGACGCTTTGTCCGTGTAAAATGTCTCAAATAAAAAAAAGAAGACTGAGGTGAACAGCCGAAAGCAAATCAGGCAGCAATAAGCACGGCCACACCCAACCGGTGACGATTCATTTAATTTGACAAGAGCCAGAGAAAGAGAATTTAGCACAACCCAGTGGGAAGTGCAAACTTTTGCAAATACTGGCACAGTGTTCCCTGCACTGCATGATGAGCCCTGTGACCCAAGTACGATTCCTGGCCACAGATAATAAACATCATTGGACCCAGACTTGGGAAGCCTCCCACCCATCCTCCACCCAGCTACCTTCACCGATCCGCACCCTTATCTCCACATATATAAAAGGCAAAGTTGTGATGTGTGTCTGTTCAAAATGATTAGCGTACTTCCCGACATGCAACAACTTGAAATTTACCATGTGGGTACTTTCCACACTGTACACCATGCAAAAATATAAAAATACACTTAGTTATTTTTTTTTTGGGGGGGGGGGGAGCTCAATAATGCATCTATATTTTGCACGGCAAGTGAGCTGTGACGTCAAATCTGTCATGTGACCCGCGCACGTGGAAGCGTAACGCAGTGTAGTGTCGTGCTTGGCGCGCTGCACTACGAACCCGGCGACAAGAGTTTGATTCCCGCTCACGGCCACCACTGGTGACGATCATTTGAACCGGTCCTGGGCCTCCCCTAGGTCGACTCAGCCTCAAACGAGTAACTGGTGTGGTGTGTTAACATCGCCACTGGGGAGACAAAGGCGTCCGGGCGTGTTGATTCCAAGTCCCGGGCGAAGCCGGGTAGTAAAGCTAGTCGTTTCATATTCATAACTCACCTGCCTTGCAATACATCTCAATGCGACAAGTATGGACCAAACATCCCCCCACAGCTGACAATGTGTGGGGGGCATCCTTCAACCAGCAGTGGATTGACAAATGGCTTCAAATTATTGATAATATAATTAAATAACACTCGCACAAGGAAAATACTTATTGATACGGTTTGGAAGAGTACCGACTATACTATTACAATATGGATTTAGAGTGTTTTAGAACTGCTTTTTGTGTTTAATTTGTTGTCCTTCCCCCCCACCTACGATTATCATGGTTGGCCACATACGGTGCGAAACAAGTTCAACATCCATAAACACATTCCTGCGGAGGGAGCTGGTAGGAACGTTGGGTTGCTCGGTCAATGGCCAGGGTCAACGGCGGCGTGGTGTATTCCGCAAATATGCCCGACTGTGAGGGCGCGCACAAGCCAGCGTGAGTAGGTTAAACGTTGAGTTTTATAAGGGCACCACGGGGTGACCAGCCCCTCCCCACCTAGCCCCACCCCTCCCCCCACCCAGCCCCACCCTCCCCACCCAGCCCCACCCTCCCCACCCAGCCCCTCCCCACCCTCCCCTCTCCATCCAGCCCCTCCCATTTTTGGATGCACGACGGACAGACACAATAATCCCCTGTGGGCTGGTGGAACCAGGTGGTTCCTACCAGTACAAGTACATAGAGGTTACCGGATCTAAAAAGACACTGTGCACGTAGGGGAGGCATGTGCCTGAAGGGGACTTGGAAGTGAGTGGGGATTTTTTTGGTTAAAATCATTTATACCACGGTGGATGTACAGCGGTCGGGCAGAGGGGAAAGCAGATGACAGGAGAGTGTGACGGAAGACACTTCATCGCGAAATTCAGCCACAGGCAGAGGAACAGACGAAGGCCTTGAGCCAAGACTTGAGCAGTGACTGTGCAATGCAGGCAGCCAGGGGCAGGAAATGCCAGACAACTGGGGCAGTTGCAGAGGAGTGCTGCTGCTGCTGCTGTACAGGGTGTGGCAAATCAGAAACCCCCATAAATCTGGGTGGTAAATTAAAGCAAATGTGTGAACTGCACCCCATTTGCTGGGACACACGGCTCAAACTGTTTCACGTAATACGCTTAAACGTCGATCCACATGTCCACATTGATGTTAGGAACGAGCTCGACTCGTATGACATCCCCACGGTTCCTGACTTATGTCGCACGCTGTATTAAGGAGGTCTGTTGAAAAGACAACAAAATGCTGTCGCTGTGAGGGACCATTTCACGGGTATCAAGGTGTACTTTTTATCATTCGATACAAAAGACCTATTTTCCTTATTATAAAATATGGTCCAAATCATAACATCCAAAACTTGTACCCACTGCCAATCTTATGTATAAATGTAATTTTTTGTCTGTCTGTCTGTCTGTTCGCACACTTGCAAAGGATTTGGCTCTCAAACGGGGGGGTTTACGTAAAAAAAAGCCAGGTACCACGCCTTAAGCCCCGTGGTGAGCAAGCGCTATTCCTTTTTCTCATCCCTCAACTTTAAAGTACTTAAATTAGCGATTGAGCACGATGATCTTTATTTAATTATTTATTGTGTGCGCTCGCCCATACCAAGTCACACGCCTTCGGTGGGGGTGAGGGGGACATTTTCTTTCGCGTGAAAAATGCAATAAAAATACACAACACGCTCAGGTAAATTCTTCAGTGTGATGTCCTCTCCCCCCCCACCCCGATGCGTGCAGTTACTACTATACAGTCAGTAGATGCTACCACTATAGGCCGTAGATATTACTGCAGAGCGTGCAGGAGGATCGTGGCTGGGGGGGGTGAGGGGCTAGCAGCCCAGCCCTAGCCTACCAGGTGCCACCTCGGCCGGCTGGGCAATCTAGGTGAGGCCAGGGGCTCTGCACGGGACTAGGCCTCACCACGACAATGTTAAGTACTATTTTCTTGCTTCTTTAGCAATACTCATGTTGATATAAACCTATGATTGATAATAATCCCCTTGCAAATATTACATTAATAATGTTTGTGTGCAGACAACTAATATTTATATTCCTTGCTTCTTTCGCCAAACTAATTTACATATAAACCTATTATTTTAATAATCACCTTACAAATATTACAATATTTTTGTTTGTGTGCTGACAATTAATATTTCCAAATGAGTTTGCAATTTTTATATATATTTATTATTGTGTCTAAGTCCATGTGTGTGTGTATCAGTCGATGTGTGTGCGAGTCAATGTGTGCGTGCGCGAGTTGATATGTCTGTGTGTCAGTCGATGTGTGTTAGTGAATGTGTGTGCATGGTCTGTGTGTGTAGATAACTAATATTTTGATATTTAGTTATATTTATGTCTGTGTCTAAGTCCATGTGTGCGTGTGAGTCGATGTGCGTGTCTGCCTCGATGTGTGTGTGTGAGGCAATGTGTCTGTGTGTGTGAGGCAATGTGTCTGT
>JAAXLI020002100.1:0-14944 GCA_014621495.2 Entosphenus tridentatus
TTCCACCTGAAGACGGAAGCTTGTGTTGCCTCCGAAACGTCGTGATTTTTATTTTATTTTACTTTTATTAATTTAGATTTTTTTACCTACGTGACTTTACCGAAGCAAACCTTGCAGTCACGAAAGCTTCAAATCTAGAAATCCTGGTGTCTACAAACTAAGTTGTGTCTGCGGTAGCAGTTACATTGGGGAAACGAAACGACGTCTTGGATCGTGTTCGCAAACACAAGGCAGATTTGAAACACGGCGAACCAATACCTCTGCCGTGGCTGATCACTGCTTGTACGCGGTGGGCTCACACGACATTGTTTTTTCCAAGACCAAGGTACTCTGCAAAACTTCGGGCTACCATCAAAGATGTGTCCATGAAGCCATCCAGATAAAAACAGACATAGCTTCAACCGAGATGGGTACAAATTGAGCAATCATTGGAAGGACGTTATTAACCAGGTAAAGCCTGAACTGCTTGTTGATGTTTCCATCCTAACTGCCATTGTCAGCAGTTTTTTCCGACTCTCTGAGTTACATTACCAAGTTAAATGTCTTTACTTTAACGGACTAAATGTCTCACTAACAAAGCCAACGTTGCCCCCTTTCGCTTGATGTGGCGGTAGCTCTCGTTTTTTAGCAGACTATAACTGGCTGTGATGTTTTTGTGTTTCTCTCTCTGTGTCTCTCGGTTTGTGTCTCTCTCCCCGTGTCTCTCTTTGTGTTTGTGTATGTGTGCCTCCCTCTCGGTGTCACTTAGTGTGTCTCTCTCCGTGTGTGGGTGTGTCTTTCTGTCTCTCTCTCTCGGTGTGTCCCTGTGTGTCTGCGTCTCTGTGAGTGTCTCTCTAGGTGTCTCTCTCTATGTGTATCCCTGTCTCTCTATCTCTCTCTGTGCGTTTCTTGCTGCGCACTCTATCCCCCTAGTGGCTGATATACCGTCATTACACTCGACCCTCAATCTACGCCCCTTTCCTTCACCCTCTTCAGCGCTGCCTTTCCTTCACCCTGTTCAGCGCTCTATGCCCCTAGTGGGTGATATACCGTCAATACACATTGACATGCTAATCTTTCACAATTCAATGACCACCTCCTCAGCACAAGCTCCAGCACCACCCTCTTGCCCGATGCGGCACCCCCCCTCCCGGCTCTATATATAAGGACTTGTTTCAGCAGCCTGTTGCTCACTCCCACCTGAAGACGGTTGCTTGTGGCGATCGAAGCGTCGTGATTTATTATTTTTCTACCGACGTGACTTTACCGAAAGAACCAAAGAGTATGGTTTCCTGTAGTCGCGAAAGCTTCAAATCAAGATTGCTAAAACTTTGTTTTCAGAAACCAATAAATTCTTACATCTACATGTGAATACAGTGCATTTCAATGAGCTCTTGCATATTCACATACGCTGTTTTGACCTTGTTCGAGCAACGTGTTTTAAATCGTCTAATGCAATATACAGCCGTCAATAAAAAAATACCACCATGGAAAAAAACGCTGCAAATACACTGCCCATCGGCACAATTGAAAGATACCCAATCAACAGAGAAATGTTTTCCCGTACAAAAAGTTCCAACGGAAATCTGATATTTACTCGAACCACACTGTAAAGGAGTAAAACGCGATTCCAACAAAGAAAAAAACTCTGAATGGCACAAAAACTAGTTGGAATATGTACAGAATTTAAACATGCATTTGCACTCCCTATATATCTACACTTCAACAAGTACACGAGTACCGTATGTGATACTGCAATTATTTTGCAGCATCGGCAAAAATAAACTCTGCACTTCAAAGCATAAAGTGCATTACGTAATCGACTTTGTACGTTGTTAAAAAGTCCTCACCATGTATTTACAAAGCTATGGCACAAAATCTGTGGCACTCAGACTACCCATGTTTTGATGGACAAATTATGACCGTACAGCGTTATAGGTACAGCAATGCCTTGACAACGGTTTTGCCAACCGCGATTTGGAGGATCCACACATATTCCGTATACTGTTTTGCCAACCACGGTATAGTTTTGCTTAACCACGGTTTGGTTTTCCGCTACCCACAATTTCAAATCTCCAGCCGTATTCAAGCAATCCACCACCAGTGGCGCGTAAAGCGCGCGTGTACCCACCACTCTTGCCCGCGTACAATACCGGTCTGCCTCGCTCAGTGTTGTGCAGCAGTATCTTCAAGCGTAGCAGTGCTGTCATTTATGCTTCATGAAAGTCTACCATAATTACTGTCAATGCCACTAATTTTTGCCCTTAATCATGGCCCCTAAGTGTCGAGCTGGTGAAGGTGAAGCGTAATGTGAAGAGGGCAAGGCAAGTGTTTTGTCTTAATATGAACAAGTTCTGAGGAGGGGAACAGTCCCACATCCCTATAACCCCCTCCTCCATTAACATCATCATCGTCGTCAGTGTCGTTGTTATCTGGACTTCACTACAGTATTAATATTAAAGGTAATTCAACGTATTTTTGATCACCATTATTCAAGTTATTTTTGTTCATACAGTACAATATATATTTTTCACGTTGACTGAATGCATTGGATGCATAGTTAGGCTGCGATGAGTGTTAACCGCGGCCGCGGAACGTAACCTTCTATTTTTCATAAGCCTTTAGTCTTGTAAACCACGGTTTTGCCAACCATTATGGTTTTTAGGAACCTAACCCCCGCGATTGGCGAGAAATTAATGTACTTCATATGTAGAGCATTATAAATAAACCATAATTCATACAGCATTATACGTACGCTTCCACCAAACAGGAATTAAGCAGGGCACTTCATTCCCTTTACAGGCCAACTCAAATTTCCTGTCGTTGGAGTGATGGTTTTGTGGTTTCAATTATTTAACCAGAGAATGCAACAGGTGCTGTCTCTCTCATTACAAGCACAATCAATTACAAATTAGCTGGATGCGATAGTGTGAGTTGAAATCCGGCATTTTGGAGGCGAGGCGGAGTGGATCACACAAAATTTGCCAGGCTCCCCAAGGCTATTGGGCTGCGAGGTGGCCAGGAGATAGCAGTACATCAAGTAGACTAAATCCATCTGTGTGAAGCTTTGAGTTTTATCCCCTCGTATGTGTGGGTTTACTCCAGGTAATTTGGCTTCCTCCCATATGCCATAACATAAACTTCCTGAGTCTTAAATAAGGGCAATGTTAATCATAATATATTTCCAAGGTGCCAAGATAAAATCTTGCCAAATACCTCGGCGTAAGTGGTGTGTGATAGTCACACTTGTTCACATTCCGATTGATAATTTTAGCTACTGTATTTACCATAGATGGCACATCACAATACAGATAAATTCCAATTTGTATCCAGGAAATGGTTAACTACTTCCTATTTTTAAATGCGGGTGTGTACGAAAGTGGGGGAACATCAGTCGTGCACAGTTTATAACGGAGTTCTTGTTAAATAAAGACGTGTTTTAAATATCTGCGAGATTTTTATACCTGGTTTATACATAAAGCTCCCATGTGTATAATCCTTTTCATGGGGCGGGACAGGTTGCCTTGAGCAGCCCATGATGATTTTAATACTGGCAGAGAGCTATTATCCTGCATCCTCGAAGGTGGAATTAATATATACTGCGTTTTATTACCTCGTGTCTACTTTTTCAAAACATGGTTTAAATCTGAGCATTCCATGACCTTGTGAACTATAACTTATATTTAATTGGTGGATGTCAGCTAGCTCCATTAAATATGCACTTCTGCTAGAAATCTCGACGTTATTTTATTAACGTTGTGGGAATGGTTACACAAAAAGATTGTCGTCAGTACAGTCTATGGTCCTCTTCAACCTTAAAGCAGAGTTTGCAATAATGCCACTCCCCTTTTACAGCAGCTATTGTAGATGCAACAAAGCCACCTGCGTGTTTTTTTCACCGGAACACACGCAATTATCAATAAACGTATCTTGTCACATGCTATCATTCAACAAGCGTCCCCTGATATTGGCTGGCGGCGTTCAAGTTTGATGTTTGCCCCAACACCTTACACTCGAGTTGAGATGCGAGTCCGCATCACTCGTCTGCCGTCACTCCCGGATCGCGGTCGCACCACATATGCATGTCGCAGCGAGCAGGCGGGCGGTGGGGCGCTACTGCGAGAACAACATGCGGTCTTCCAGCAGCACAGTATCGGAGTTCCCCGAGTCCACGCACTGTTGCACAGTCTCCAGCACCAGCAGCAGCCGGCGATCCATGGCGCGCAGGTGGGCCTCGTGCAGCACGGGGGCAATGGGGTCCTCGGCCAGCACCTTCGCCATGAGGGTTCCCAGCAGGCCCTTTCTCAGCAGGTTCAGCCGGTTCCACGTCGACAGCCGCACTCTAGCGAGCGCCGAACAAACAGAATAATTAGAAAAATAGGCTCTTAAATAGCCTCGCTTAGCTGCCTCGGCAACTCAAAGTGCTGTATATCACCGCCGGTGGCAGTTGTCCTGTACAACACAAAGTCAAATTTCGATTTAAAGCTTTCGTGACTGCAGGAATTCATCTTCTTGTAGAAGGGAAGTAATACAATAATAAAAATAATAAAACATAATAAAATACACAAAGTCACACAAAACACAAAGTCACTCGGCACAGGCCTCAGACTGTCAGTAGGGGGCGATTTCGATGTGGAATCCCAATCAAGTGATTTGTCAGTAACTTTGCACATTTTTCGAATGACGTTGCACAGTCTTTAAACGTCCACTTTGAAGCAGATGGCACATATTTTACGGTTAATACACCCGCATTGTTTACCAGGGCGGCCTGCCGGATTCAAAATGCATATCGGTGCAACAGCCAGCAGCGAATGCGCTATGGCCAGGCCGTGTTGCCGGCCAAGGAGATCACGGGGATATTCCTCCATCAAGTGTACGAAAAATACAAACGACTTTCTAGTATTTTTCTGTTGAAACGATTAAAATATCGCGGTGCATTGATGTTGAGTTCAGTGATGGGACGTCTGTAGCCACCAGTCACAGCAGGGGGCTTCACCGCTCAGAACCTCATCGACGTCGGATGGTCAAGGGTTAACAATGAGAATTTAGGCATGAAACTACCACATGCCCCGAGCCAAATAAAATACCAGTAATGTTGGGACCACTCCCAACTACAGCGCCTACAGATGCTGATGGTATTTAGGTGCTGTCTAAATTAAAATCGTTCTGATTAAAATAATATATTTTGGAACAATCTAAATTCATATTCTTTGGGTCTTTCAGTAAGGCCACGTACATAGAAAAAATAATAAAAAATATCACGTTTCGATCGCAACACAAGCAATCATGATCAGGTGAAACAAGTATAACCCGTAAAAATAAAGTTTTTCACTATAAATCCTTTATATGCGTGGCGGCTAGAGTCCTCTCGTCCTCTGGCTTGAGATGGCTGCCACCTATGGGTCAGATGATTGCATTGCACCATTAAGCAATTGGTAAATAAATATAATATTTTTGTCCTAAAAAGTGTAAAATTTTGGAAAAAAAACTTCACGAACATTAATTGTCACGCACAACGAGTCTGTGTGGAAAATGTCAGCTCGATTGGATCACGGGAAGTGGGTTAAAAAACGACCGAAAGATTTGCACGGTTGTAAGCAAGCAAGCACGCAAGCAAGCACGCAAGTCAACTTAATATAAAGGATTTAAAAATAGCGAGAGCTGCTGAGGCAGGATGTTATAAAGGTTTGAGATGGGTGTAGCCCAAGGGTCATAAGTGAAGTGGGCGGGGCTAGTGATGAAATTTTCAAGTAAATGTAAGATCGCAGAGCTGAGCTACCTCCACGACGATAAAGCTGCGGAGGTGGCCATTGCATTGTGAGAGAGAGCATGTCAATGTAAGATCGTAGAGCCACCGCAACATCAAGGAAAATAAGCAACGATGGCTGTGGTAGTGAGACATTTAACCTGTTAATGTAAATACATTTAACCTTTTTTTTGCATTTTGACTGCTTGTGTTGTGGTTATTGCAAACATGATGCCTTGTATAAAGGTGTCAGTTTTTGTACCAGTAGAAAGGGTAAAAACCTATTACTATATTTTGCCACTGGTAAAGGAGGTCTCAGTGTAAATGCTTACCCCGAGCTCTCAATACTCTGATAGTGCGCTGTCTTTGAGTTGTACGCCTTTTGGCGTCATCTGGTCCAACACCAATAGAGACTAGGCTCTAAGAAAACCTGTCTCTGGTGTGGACCAATCAACTTCAAGGACAGTGCATATCATTATCATCATCAGAGTTTTATTTTTGTTTGCATTTTGACTGCTTGTGTTGTGGTTATTGAAAACATGATGCCTTGTATAAAGGTGTCAGTTTTTTGTACCAGTTGAAAGGGTAAAAATATATTACTATACATTTAACCTGTTAATGTAACACCAGAGATCGAAAATAACTACTAAACATCACAGCCAGTGATGACTTAACCTGGCTAATAACGTCCTTCCAATGATTGCTCAGTTTGTACCCATCTTCTCGGTTGAAATTGTGTCTGTTTATATATCTGGATGGCTTCATGAACGAATCTTTGCTGATAGCCAGTGGGTTTGCAGAATATCTTCGTTTTGGAAAAAATATATTTTGTGTGTGCCCACAGCATTAAAACAATGAGCAGCCACGGCTGAGGTATTGGGCCTACCGTGTTTCAGATCTGCCTTATGTTCATGAACACGGACCGAGACATGTCGTTTAGTTTCCTCAATGTAACTACTGCCGCAGACACAGCTTAGTTTGTAGACGCCGGGGTATTGCATGTCAGGGATCACATCCTTCACAGATGGAATCAGACCACAAATTTTATGGACTGTGTTGAATCGAACCTGGATCTTGTGTTTGCTCATTATTTTGGAAATATTTTTGGTGACCCCTGCTATGTATGGCAAGGTGATGGTTTTGATTGGTTCCTCAGATGGTTATTTCCCAACGGTTGGGGTGATAGCTTTACGGATTGTGGAGTCTGAATATCCATTCATCTTGAGGGTTTAGTGTACGTGTTCCAATTCACTGGCTAGGTGGTGATGGTCAGAAATACATCGAGCTCTATGGTGTAGAGTTTTGATGAGGGAATTATTCTGGGATGGATGGTAGTGGGAGTCAGGTTTTAGGGAGGCATCTGTATAGGTGGCTTTCCTGTAGATAGTGTCCCATAGAGCCATCTGGTCTCTTTTCGATTAAAACATCCAAGAATGGTAACTTGCCATCTTTTTCCACCTCTGTGGTAAATTTGATGGCTGGGTATACGGAATTGATGTGGTTGAAGAATTGGTCCAAAGCTGGTAGGCCATGTGGCCAGATGACGAACATGTCATCTGCGTACCTCTTCCAAAAGGACGTAGGGTGGATGCCTGGATGGCATCTGTCTCAATTTTTTCCATGAAAACATTGGCTACAACTGGAGATAAGGGAGAACCCATTGGGGTACCTTCAACTTGTTTGTAGAATGTTCCATTCCAGGTGAAGTGTTGGTGAGACAGTGTCTAACCAGGGCTGGTACATCAGCATTCAGTCCTTGTTGGACCAAATCTTCAATGATTGCAATGTTGTCAGGAACAGGAACAAAGATACTACATCGAAACTGACAGGAAAATCACCTGGAGATAGTGAGATGTCCTTAATTAACGATACCAAGTGAGCTGCGTTAAGTACAGCTGAGGTGTAAGGTCTCAGACAGAAATCGGGCCAGTTCGTAGGTGGGCGAGTCAATGGTGATGATAGGCCAAAGTGGTGTACCTTCTTTATGGATTTTTGGTAAGCCATAAAATCTGGGTGGTTTAGCAGTAGAGGGTGTTAAGGAAAGCTGCTTGGTTGGTTCGATAAACGATGTCGAATTTGTGATATTGTTGGTTTTCATAACCAGACGGTTGGTGGGATCTTAACTGATTTTGGGAAAGCTACCATCATTAAGTAGGTCCTGAATTTTGTTGTTGTATGTGGTTTTGTCCAGGATGACAGTGGCATTGCCCTTGTCGGCTGAGAGGATGCCTATGTGATCTTTCTTTTTTAGTTAAGAAAGCTCAAAGCGCTCACCCTTACTGATGTTGCTAATAGATGTCTTAGCGTTTTTGAGGATTGCAGCGATTTCCTTTCTTGCGACGTCTGCAGGAATGTGTCCCAAACCCTTAAGGGAAACGTTGACCTGGGCAATGATATCATCAACAGGGATGTGTTTAGGGGTGACTGCGAAATTAATTCCTTTAGATGGAAGCGATTTTAGGCTGGCGAAAATTGGGCTGTTACGCTTGATAACAATATTGTCATCGTCTAACTTTTTAATATGTGGATCTGGCCTCTTCTTGGACAGGAGGTTGAACTTGGAAATCAGGTTATCTTTGCATTTAGCTGACATTGAGGCGGCTAACGAGGCAGTCATGTTATCTACATGTTCCCAATCAGATGTAGACATTTTTTCATTCAATGTTAGGTGTGACTGCAAGAGAGACTTGTTTAAATTGTCTAGTTCAAATCAGAGCAATCTTATTCTCTCTGAGATCAGGGCTAGGCCGGCCCTGAACAAGATCCGTTTAGCATTAGGAGAAGTGACAGCAGCAGATGTCAGTGTGAAGGCGATCGGTGTTACCTTAGTGTCGCAGCATCTCTTCTGAAAAGTGAGCGACTCGATCAGATGAGCCTTCTTGTCTCGAAGTTTGTTAAAAGATCTAATTGTTGAGTGAAAACCGTCCCTGTAGAGGCGGTTAAATCTTGACTTAAAGCTTTTGTGATTGCAGGAATTCATATTCTTTGGGTCTTCGGCAAGATGGCGGCAGCGTGTGCGGCAGCATGTGAGTTGCTCTGCATGAGTGTAAACTGTGTGTGAGAATGTGAGTGAGAATGAGCCGTGTGTGTGAGAGTGGGCCGTGTGTGAGAGTGGGCCGTGTGTGAGAGTGGGCCGTGTGTGAGTGTGAGAGTGGGCCTTGTGAGAGTGGGCCGTGTGTGAGAGTGAGCCGTGTGTGAGAGTGAGACGTGATTTTTTTTTAGATCGCTGTTGTTGCGCAGAGGGTCCAAAGGTCCATCACGCCAGGCGGCCAGCAGCAAGCGGCAAGATTACAGCTGTACAACATATTTGGTGATATTGCATTATCAGTGATAGCACAGGGACGGCTCGTTAAAAACAGCACGTGAGTGGCCTTAATGAGACATATAATAGGCAACGTTTCGTCATAACACGTACCACCTCGCCCGGTTAAGGGGGCGGGGGGGTGGACACGAAAGGTCCCGGGGGCACGTTTGTTGTCGTTCCAGCGGGTGACAAAAGGAGGGACACGAGAGGTGAGGAAGAGCCTGAGTGGGGCCTGGTTGGTCGTGCGCCTGGCGCAGCCTGAGTGGCGCCTGGTGGATCGTGCACGTGGCGCCCTGAGAGAGAGAGCCGCGCTCTATCCACTACTGCCCTGAGGCAAAGCCGTGCTCTATCCACTACTGCCCTGAGGCAAAGCCGTGCTCTGTACACTGCTGCCTTGAGGAAGTGCCGTGCTCCGTCCACTGCTGCCTTGGGGGAGAGCTGTGCTCTCTCCACTGCTGCTCTGAGGCAGAGCCGCGCTCTCTCCACTGCTGGCCTGAGGGGAGCCGCGCTCTCTCCACTGCTGCCCTGGGGCAGGGCCGCGCTCTCTCCACTGCTGCCCTGGGGGAGAATTGCGCTCTCTCCACTACTGCCCTGAGGCAGAGTCGCGCTCTCTCCACTGCTGCCCTGGGGGAGAACTGCGCTCTCTCCACTACTGCCCTGAGGCAGAGTCGCGCTCTGTCCACTACTGGCCTGAGGGGAGCCGCGCTCTCTCTGCTGCTGCCCTGGGGCAGAGCCGTGCTCCGTCTGCTGCTGCCCTGAGGGAGCACCGTAGTCTCCACTGCTGGCTTGAGGGAGAGCCGCGCTATCTCCACTGCTGCCGTGAGGGAGCCAGATGCACTCTCTCCACTGCTGCCCTGAGGCAAAGTTGTGCTCCGTCCGCTGCTCCCCTGGGGGAACCGTGCTCCGTCCACTGCTGCCCTGGGAGAGAGCGGCGCACTCTCCACTGCTGCTGCCCCGAGATGTCGTGGGCACTGCACCAGAGCAAGGAGGCGCTGCAGTCGTTTAACAAGCAGCTCAAGGACGATGTGCGCTCCATCCTGGACAACTTCACGGAGATCGTCAAGACAGCCAAGGGTTGTGAATGAAGAGTCCCCTGTGTGGGCTTCAGTGGGGCCGTCTGGTCGGGCAACAGAGTCACGAGAGGCCAAGCAACGACTTTCCACCAGTGGGCTGAGCTCAAGGAGGGCTAGCTCGAGCACCATCCTGCGGCGAGGAAAGGAGGTGGTGCAAGCGGTACAGCCGAGCCCACAGCAGCCAAGAATCTGCTGTCCCTGTCTGGGGGGGGGGGGGCTGTTCAACCCTAGCACACGGGCGAGAAGCCGTGCATGTGGTGACGAGTGCGGCAAGACTTTTTTTCTCGCACTCGGACTACAAGTATATGTATTTTTTTTTCTTCTTTTTTTCCCCGCTTGTGTGTTAAACTGTGTGTACCACGTATATCTTAAATATGTCAATTATCCCGCTGTGTATCCTACTGCTGTCCCTCCCGGCCATATCTAGTGCCACACTCAACTCTACAAACAGCTACCCTTGTTACTTTGCGTCCATATTTGTTGCTGAATTTTCCACTACACCTGCTAATGAAACAGCTTATAGACACTTTTACACTCCATCATTGGATCCTTTTAAACCCTATCTTTGTCCCATTACTTAACCAGCACTCCTTCCAAACTTCATTCTGCTCTTAAAAATAACACCATCTGCGAGCTGCTGCTATTCATCCAAGGTTCGTCGCTCTTCACCCTTTCACAGAAAATACCTGTGCAAACTATGAATTCTACTTTTCTTGTTTCTGGGTGGTATTGAGCTTCATCCTGGCCCAAATGTAAAGAACTCGTATAATTCTGTAGATTTTTCTGGCAGAAAAGGTGTTCGTGTTCTACATGTCAACATCAGAGGGCTTGTGATTAAATTAAGTCAACTAAAACTAGAAGTGGCAAATCTTGACTCGGACATTTTTTGCCTAACAGAAACGTTTCTCACTCCTGCCATCAATGACTTGCAGATTACGATTGACAACTACAACCTTTTTCGGCTTGACCGAGGATCTAAAGGAGGTAGAATTGCCATCTATGTTCGTAATACTATTGCATGTTCACCAGCTCACTCCTTGTCTAAAAAAATGTTACTTTGAAGGTCTGGCTCTCAGAATAACTCTCCCTAATAATCAACAGATAGTGGTAGTGTGCTGCTATAGACCGCCTAGTGGGAAAGATGTTGAAGCTGCATCTGCACTGAGAGAGCTTCTTGGGGGCCTCCCTAAAGGTGAAATAGTTTTAGTGGGTGATCTAAATTGGAATTGGCTAAACCCGCCGGCCGTGGCCACAAATTTTGTAGATGAATTTAACCTGTTTCAATTAATAAATGTCCCCACAAGACCCAACCTAAAAAATCCGGGACAGTCATCTCTGCTTGACATCCTATTGACAAATGCCCCTCACAATTTCACACTGACTGGTGTTCTGGGTAATAACCTTAGTGATCACTCCTTCATTTTTGTGGTGAGATCATCAGCCAGACCCAAAGCCCCCCCTAAATTGTTTGAGAAGCACTGAGACACTTCAGCATTCAGGCATTTACTAGTGATGTGCTTCACTCGGATATTGACAAGGTCTGTGATATCCCAAACCTGACTACGGCTTGGGAGACTTTCAGGTACACGTTTCTCCAAATTCTTAACAAACATGCTCCGTTGGTTAAATTAAAAACTAAAGGCAACCGTCCACCATGGTTTGATCCTTTGATTACAAAGTTCATGAAAACTAGGGACAAGGCTTGGGCGTGTGCTCATAAAAGTAATTTGGTCAACGACTGGCTAAAATACAGGATTTTAAGGAATAGATGCATCAAAAAAATACGGCATGCAAAAAATGACTACTTTTCTTCCACTCTCCTGGAATCACATGGAAATGCAGGATTTTCTGGAAAACAATCAAATGTATCGAAAAGGAATCCAAAACAGATAATCTGCCTGTTGAGCTTAACCGAAATTGGGAATATTTTTCAGATCCCCAAAAAATAGTTGACAATTTTAACCTTCATTTTTCTGAAGCTGGTACCCTATTTGATAATGTATTGAGAATCACCCCTGCTCATGCGAATTCCTACACCCCTATCCAAACATTAAACAAATTTAGTTTTCAGCCAATCCACGAAAGTAATGTTCTGAAACAACTACCTCAAAGGGTCCTCCTCTACCGGAGCAGATAGTATTCCCGTCTTTGCTCTACTAACTGTTGGTCACCTAATATACAAACCTATAGCCCATATTTTCAACCTGTCTATCAAAGAAGCATCAGTTCCTCTAGAATGGAAACATTCCTATGTTTGTCCACTTCACAAAGGGGGCCCTAAAAATGATTCAAATAACTACCGACCTATCTCAATTTTGTCCCCGTTAGTGAAAATGTTTGAAAAATTATTGAACTACCAAATTATAAGTTTCCTGTCCGCCAACAATCTATTACATCTAAAACAATCTGGGTTCGAAAAAAATACAGCACCACATCTGCTGCATTAGACTCTCTGAATCACATTTACAGTAGCCTTGATGATAAGCAGTACTGCGCCTGTCTTTTTCTTGACTTGTCCAAAGCTTTTGATACAGTAGACCACAACATCCTGCTTAGTAAAATAAGCTGCCTCGGGTTTTCCGAAAACACAGTAAAATGGTTAAAAAATGATCTCTTTTCAAACACCCAAACTGTATTCATAGATGGTTGGAGGTCAAACAGTGTTAAGATAACAAAAGGGGTTCCACAGGGTTCCATTCTCGGCCCCCTCTTGTTCTCTCTTTAAGTAAATGACTGGCACTGAACTGGATCATTCCAGGGTAAATCTTTTTGCAGATGACACGGTACTGATTACTGCTGGCTGCTCTCCGGATGACGTGATTGCTAAACTCCAGAGTGATTTCAACAAACTACAACATCAGCTAGTTGCTCTTAAACTAGTCCTAAATCCTGCCAAAACCAAGGTGCTATGCTTCTCACCAGGACTAAAGCGGGAAGTTATTTTCCCCCAATTACATTCCTTAAATAATGATCAAATAGAGCAAGTCAAGATCTATAAGTATCTTGGGGTCATCCTGGATTCAAAACTGAATTTTGAAGATCACATTGATTATATTGGGAAAAAGACAAATTAAAATTGGTTTTCTGTATCGACACAAGCACTGCTTCCCCCCTATGTTCTGTTTGGAATTGATAAAAGCTACCATACTGCCTCTACCTGATTACTGTGACATCGTGTATAAATCAGCCCCAAGTACTGTACTGAAGAAGCTTGACTCAATGTATCACTCGGCCTTAAGATTTGCATTGAACTGCCCATATGGGACTCACCACTGTGATCTCTACATTGGATCAAACTTAACATCTCGGAATGTTCGACGGCTTGTGCAACAGATCTTATTTATTCATGATGTACTTACAAAAAAAATCCGCAGATTACCTGCTGGATCTCCTCTCTGTTTCAAATAACAAATTTGACCTAAGGTCTACACTCATTTACCAGCTTCATATTCCCTATTTTCCATACATATACTGGAGAAAGGGCCTTTGCTATTGATGTCCCCAGGGTCTGGAATGCTATTGCTAATAAATTGGAATTTGAGTCACTACCTATGAGATCTTCATTCAAAACTGCTCTAGAGGAGTTGTACACCCCTAGCTGCCAGTGCTATTCAGTGGCCTAAAACAAAATGTTTCGCTCCGGATGATCGCTGCAAAGTATGACCTGTATTTTATTTAGTGTGCGGATCTTAAAGGTGCATTGAAAAATTATAATACTCCAATTGATGCTCCTACTGTTGTGGAGTGACTCATGCAGCCAGCTATGGCTACAGGGTTTTGGTAGTACATGTTGTTTGTCGTTTATTGTGAAAATTCCGTCACAGTTCCTATGATCACTGTTTCATTGCTTTATTTTGGTGATTTCGAAAAGTTTACTGGTTTGGCCACGTTTGTTTGTTGTAGTACGGAGTAAGACTGATGGCCTTAATCTAAGTTGTCTTGTGGTTGTTGTTGTTTGACTTGCATCCCACTGGGATTTTTGCACACAGTGTTGTGGTACGGTGTTTTTTCTGCAATATTTTTCTGTCTTTGTTTGGATTTTCTGTTTGCACTTAGTCACATATTCACTTTAAGATGTTTTCTTGTTCATGTTTGAGTTTTTTGTTTGTTGCGGTTGCACCCGATTCAAGAGCCGAATGGCTCACAGGGCTATACCTAATAAATGAACTTGAACTTGTCTTTCGGTAAAGCCACGTAGATTAAAAAAATAATAAAAATATCACGACGTTTCGATTGCAACACAAGCAATACTATTTTTTCCAGGGGTGTACTTAACTCCGCGACTGGGGTACCAATCAATCCGAAATCAGTGCTACTCCGCGATGTCGAAACGCATCGCCGAGATGAGTCGATTGCCGCATCGCCGACCATCAAAAGACTAAAAATGACTGCATCGCGGACATTATGTGAGAGCCGGGGTACTATGGTACCCCGGGGATACCACCATAAGGTTCATATTATGCTTCCTGTTTTGGCAGAAATGTAATTCCTATATTCGATTAACAGTAATTTTGGTTAAAAGTAGTTTTTGTGGAACGGATTAACAATGTTAACCGAGGGACTACTTATAGTAATGATGTTATATCTGCACAAAATAAACAAATATCAGTTTTTGTTAAGATTATGATACATAAATCTTGACTTAAAGCTTTCGTGACTGCAGGAATTCATATTCTTTGGGTCTTTCGGTAAAGCCACGTAAATAGAAAAAATAATAAAATAAAAATCACGACGTTTCGATCGCAACACAAGCAATCATTTTCAGGTGAAAGAGAGAGGGGGAAATCTGCTGAGTCAGGCTGTTTATAAAGGTTTAGAGATGGGCGGGGCAGCTAATGCCAA
>JAAXLI020002103.1:0-14928 GCA_014621495.2 Entosphenus tridentatus
GGTGGTGATGATGGGAAGGCTGTGCTCAGGGGACGGCGGTTTGGGCCAGGGAGGGGCGACACCTCAAACTGCAGCGTGTAGAGCCTCTTGCGCAGGTCGGACACGTCCTCGCCCGCCTGCATCTTGTTGTGCAGGTCCAGCTCCATGTCGAGCAGCTCCTTCTGGGCCTGGCAGCACAGAGAGCGGCCGCCTTAACCGACCCGTAAAACTAAGAGCTCCATGGACTTAAGAGGCAAGGGGAGGGCCCTCATCCAGCAGCGGAGAGACAAGTGCCGTCAATGCGAACACTCAGCGATGACCTCCACGCCACAACATTGGGCGCAAAGGGCGGCGCAGTCCCCCTCCCCTCAGCCATCCGTGCCGTAGGCTCCCTGCAAAGTCTAGGCTCAAGTCCTTCGTTTTTACTGATCGTGCGTCTGCTTCTGCAATAAATAACTACGCCAAACTGCTTCTTCCACACAGCATCTCGAGATGTGGTCACGTTGAGACACAATCTAATTCTGCATTGCCTTTCATAGACTTGGACAGAGATACAGACTGGCATAGATGCCCAAAGGCTCAGAGACCCAGAGAGTCCCCTAACGTATGTACTGAATGTTGAACTTCTTTCACTGTCCATTGCCAACCGTGCTAATCGGTTCACTACAACGGAACCATCAGCCTCACAGAGACACCCGAGGAATCGCAGAGACATTTGACCATCTCTCTCTCTCTCTCTCCAAATAAACTCCCGTTTCTTCTCAACAGCACCCGCGTGACTCCGCCACACCTCGCGTGAGCGAACCCACGATGCGTTGCTGCCGCGTCGACGGCACGCAAGCCCGAGGGGGCAGCGGCGCCGCCGCCGGTCTCCGCACCTCGGACTTGGAGCGGCGGCGCGTGGCGACCGGCGCGGGGGCCCCGGCGGGGGCGGCGGTCTTCAGCTCGTCCTGCAGGCGCGAGATGTTCTGCGACAGTTCCTTGAGCGTCCGCATGATCTCGGTGTCCTCCTCCCCCTTGGAGGCCTTGCTCTTCTCCAGCTTGGAGATCAGCATCTGCGGGGCGCCCACAATGGACACGAGCGTCACGAGCGGCGACGGCGGCGGCGGCACCAACATCCGCACGTGCGTGGCCGTAGCGTCGGCAAAGCGCAAACACGCTGGTCAAAAATGTTCCGAGGAAATCCCCACCGAGTCTCAAGGCTGTTGCTCAGGAGGACAATGCCAAGTTATTTGCAGTATGGGGCGACGGTGCTGCTGCTGTGTGTGAACCCAGTTGAGTAATTTGCAGGTGTTTTTGGCCAATACGGTGTGTGTGTGTTATAGCTTTGGGAGGAAACCAGCGAAACCCAGAGGGGACCCATGCAGAACAGGGGGGAAAAACACACCAACTCCACACAGAGGGATTACCCAAGTCGGGAATCAAACCAAGGTCCTGAACCGCGGTTAACGCTCAGGTCTTCTAAGTGTTTGACTGAACCCCCACCCTGGCTGAGAACAATAAATGTATAAATCACCTAGATAATTTCTCGGGATGAAACTTCTAATTTGCAAGGGTGCCCAAGTGACACAAGAGTCAGGCCGTCTTTGCCAGGGTTTATTGCGACCTCTTTCAAATGGCACTCACCGCTAACGGACACCTCCAACCACCGCTAACGGACACCTCCAACCACTATGATGGCTTGGAGTTGGGAACAATGACCCCAACTGAATGGGGGGGGGGGGGGTGTGGGTCAATCGACAGATAGCATCCTGACCCCGGCGTCACAGTTCGACAGCAGTCCTGCACCGCACCTTCTGTGTCTCGATCTGCTTCTCCAGGATCTCTTGCTTCATCTTCCTCATGTCCTGCTGCATCTTTATCGCCTCCTGCTGCGAGACGCGACAAACGGCACAATCACTCCGCGGTTTCCACCCAACGATGGCTCCGTGCCGAACCGCACCGGAGCATCGCACGGCAGATGCGGCCATCTCCGCCGCCGCCGGGGGACCATTCGGAATCACAACAGCGCGACTGCGGTCACCAAACCGCGGACCACACAGTAACACCGTTGCCCACTCTCATTGTGCTCCGCCGGCGTTTCAGGCGTCCGCCCGCCAACGTCGGCATCAACGCATCGACAGATAAACGGCGCTCGTCGGTTCCCCGGGTATGGGCGGCACCACCACGGGCGTGAGCGCACCTGCTTCTTGCGCATCGCCTCCTTGTTCTCCAGCGCCTTCTGGGCCGAGTGCGAGGAGGAGGAGCGCTGGGCGGCGCGCAGGACGGCCACGTTGTACACCGTCTTGGTGAGTCCCACCGTGGTGGAGAGGACCTGCACGGGGTGGGCGGGGGGGGGGGAGACGGGGAGGACGGGCACACGGACCGTCAGGGCCACGACCGCCACGACCGCCACGACCGCCGTGACCGCTCACCTCCAGCTGCACGTGCGACGCAAACATGCGGAGACACGGCCCGGCCATCGGTGGCCTCCCGGTTCGTGGCGTGCGGCCTCCCCCTCGTCTACGCATGTCAGCTGCACGTTTAAGAATCAAAGCGCTTTTATCAAAACCAAAGCAGAGCCCAGGGCCGACAGCTGTGGATGCTGGTTTTATGATTTGTCCACGGCACAGCTCCCACCGATAGCGACCAGCGCGAGCACCGCGAAAGGCGACGGGGCCCCAACTGATCACACGTCAACGCTGCACAAGGCAGGATCACTCCGCAGGCAATATCACCCAGGCCCCAGAGTGCTCTGATTCTCACGATTCGGGGTCACGAGTTTGTCTGGTTTGCACGAGTGCCATTGTCTCGTCCTTACGGGTGAGCTGACTCTGTTACCCCGAGCAGAAGATTGGCGCCATCATTTGTTTAATTTTCATGAATATTCAATAATCGATGCTCGCGTGCATAAATTGACGCGGGTGTCACGAGCATCAGAATGGATTTCATCGGCGAGTCGACAAATCGTCACACGCCCGATCGACTGTCATTCGCACGAGTGCTCTCGGATGACAGGCCATGGGCCAGAGCACACATCAGCGCCACCAAAGATAGCAAAACCGAGTAGCACCGATTTATTTACACGACCAACGAGAGTGGATTTCTTGGTAACCCCACTAATTTCATCTGGCAATCAAATAATTCACTGCTACTGGTCATACAAAGAAACTGAAAGCACTCAAGTGGCACCGCCTAAAGTGTAAGTGACGAGTAATAGATTTTTACCCTTTCAACTGGTACAAAAACTGACACCCTCATACAAGGGATCATGTACGCCTTTTGGCGTCATCTGGTCCAACACCAGTGGAGACTAGGCTCTAAGGAAAGCTGTCTCGGGTATGGACCAATCAACTTCAAGGACAGTGCATATCATTATCAGAGTTGTTTCTTTTTGTTTGCATTTTGACTGCTTGTGTTGTGGTTATTACAAACATGATCCCTTGTATAAAGGTGTCAGTTTTTGTACCAGTTGAAAGGGTAAAAACCTATTACTATATTTTTCCACTGGTAAAGGAGGTCTCATAGTGGAAGTGACGAGTTAAATATCTGGTCCAGGCTCGCAACGAGGCCGCAACTGATCACATTAACAGCACCAGCACTAGCAGCACTGTGCTCCCAGCAAACACGGACTCCAACCCCTCCTCCACTTCCCAGTCACCTCAAACTATAGGAGCGTCACGTCGAGGGAAGCAGGGGCGGAAGGTGGGGGGGGGGTATCGCGGCGTGGAGCTGGAGGAGGAAGAGGAGGGAGCCGACCCCTTACCTTCCCGGCTGTGAGGGGCGGCTCATTCCGCGCGGGGGGAAATCCCAGCCGCTCCCGCACGGGAGGCTTAGCTCCAGCCTTGCGTGGCCACGACAGACGCACACACAGCGGAGAGCAGATTCACTACGTGGCCCGCGGCCTCCCAACGAGTCACCCACACAGTCGCCCAGTCGCTCGCAGTCATTCACACGCAGCAAGGGTTGCACTCACAGCGTCGCCTGGTCACCCCCCCATACCGTCACTTACCGAGTCGCTCACGCACAGTCGCTCACAAGTCCACGCCGGAGGCGCAGCGTTCACACGGCTGGCAGTGGCCGTGCCACGCCGGCGCCCCCCTCTGGCAGCGTGCGGGGAGGGATCGCAAAACCCCACCACTAACTCCTGCTCACTCCACGAAGGACCTCAACGGGCGTGGAGGGACTGGAGCCCTCATCGCGAGCGCCGGCCGCACGGGGTCACAGCGCCGCCCTCACCTTCTCACAAACCCTGGCGGCCGCCCGCACTTAACGCGGATTGGGCACGCGGGAGCCGGTGCGCGGACCGTACCTGCGCGCTGCCGTCGGGAGACTCGCTGGGCTGCGGAGGCGGCGGCGGCGGCGGCTCCCCGCCCGCCACTGGGCCCAGCCGCTCCTTCACCGACGGCTTTCCCGGCACAAAGCCGCACGCCTGCCCCATCGGAACCTGCGGGGCAAGGGGCAAGTCGCGCTCGGGTCAGCGGCGACGTCCCAGGGACGGGAGGAACGCACGGTGGGGGGAACGCAACTGGTGCGCGCGCTCACCTGTGTCGGGATTCCGCCGCCCATCGGCGGGAGTTGCGGTGGCGGGGCGCCGGGGCCCATCTGGCCGTTGGCGTCGCGGTGCCAGTAGACGCGAATGAAGCGGTTGTTGAGCACGGCCTCGGTGCTGGAGATGGCGCGGCGCGCCTGGTCGTGGTTTGAGAACTGCACCAGCGCCCCCTCGGGGTCGCCGCCAAACGCCACCTGAGAGAGACGGCCAAAGCGTCAGGACCCTCGCGCCGGCCGCAAGCGGCGCCGCCCGGTGCCGCAGCGCCACGATACCGCACCGCAACACCACACCGCCACTCCACAATGCCCGGTCGCAACCCGGTGGTAGCGCGTTCGCCGCTCGGCATCATTCAAAACGATCGGAAGTCCACGGTGCGCTGGGGTCATCGTCCAAATTAAAAAAAATGACACTGCAGATTACTCAATTGGGATGACACGCGGCAACATCACCCCTACCGCTGTGCGTCTACGAAACAAAACAGCGCCTCCCCCCGTAACAGTCGCCGACACCAAACGTACTCAATTGTCACTATCACTCCGGCGCAGGAGAATGTGTTCGGCAGACGTCGTCCCCATCTCCCTCCTCTCTCCAAAAACCCTTCCCTGTGCCAAACAAAAGCACGGGGAAAAATCGTACGACCGTCGGCAAAGCCTTGGCGACAATCACCACGCTGGCCGAAGCCCCCCCCTCCCCACCTGTATATTGACGATGGTCCCAAACTTGCAGAAGTGGTCGTTGAGCTTGGTGATGTTGTTGAGCTCCTTGGGCACCTTGCGGATCTCCAGCCTGGTGCTGTCGTACTGCTTCCGAGCAAACGGCGGCTTGCCCTGGCTGTTGTACGGCGGTCTGTTACTGCGCACACAGACCCCCCCCATGTAGCTTTAACAAGACTGTTGGGACAAGTGCTGTTCGCAAACACCTACGAAGGCCGGCACGGCACACAAGGTGGATGGGTGGTCAGCACCACGCCCGACCGCCTTTGTCTCCCCGAGCGCAGATGTTTACACACCGCACTAGGAACTCATTTGAGGCTAAGTCAACTGAGGGGAAGGCCCAGGACCGGTTCATATTAATCGTCACCGGTGTTGCCCATGAGCAGAAATTAAACAAACACATCACACATATACAGACGCACGTGCACACGCACAAACACAATAGACGTGTACACTCAAGTAAACATATGCACACACACAGACACAGACGCGTAAATACAAGTGCCAGTGCACAAATATAAGCACAAAGACACATGCATGAACGCACACACGCAGGAGCAGGTGCATGTCAACCCATGTGCTCATGCACGCAAACACAACAGATGCATGCACAATCATACACACGACCATGTAGACACACACTCAAGACACACGGGGCGACGTCAAGGTGCATCACGGGTCAGAGAGTCCAGCAGTACTGGCGAGAGGAACTCCGATGCCAGGCACGGTGCAGGCAAGGACCACTGCTGCAGCTGCCACTGCCTGGTGCCGCTGGGGCCTTTGGCTCACTTTTCGAACCAGGGCTTCTTGACGAGGGGCCCGTCCAGGAGGCCGCCCGGCCGCTTGCGAGGGTCCGGCTCCACCACGATGCGCGCAGCGCCAGGGCCCGGCCCGTCGCGCACACCCGGGGGTGGAGGCCCTCCTGCGCCGCACGCCACACAAGGCTCTGGGGTCAGCTCGTATGCTGGAGGCTATCGGGTCGAAGCTCAGCAGCAAGGATCGGAGAACGGGCGGGCAAACACGCACCGCGAAAGCAACACACTCGCACAGGGCTGGGCGAGTGAAGCCAGCAGGGCTCAGGAAGCTCACGATTAAGGAGTTGGCTGAGCAACAGGGCACGTGGGAGTCGGGCCTAACTTCTCACCGAATATTTGCTCGGTCACTGATAAACTGGAGTAGCTGGCACGTGGCTGGCAGTGGCCACAACCATGGCAAGATGTATACTGGGTGTGGTGTGCAGGGTGCAGATAGAGCGGTGCCAGATGGTGGAGCGGGAAGAGAGCGGGAAGAGAGTGCGGGTACCTCTGGGGCCGCTGTGGGGCTCTCCGGACGTGAGGCCTATGAGGTTGGGCCGCAGGTTCTGGTGTCTCGGGGGGAACGGCCGGAAGGAGGAGCGAGCGGGGCCCGTGAGGCTCGGAGATTCGGGGTTGTAGCCGTCCGGTTCATAGGGGTCTGGGTATGCCACACCGTCACACACACAACCCACATGGGATACCCCACAAGCCACAACACACACTGTTAAACAACACACGCAACAACCGCCATGCCCCACCATGTCACACGACATCACACACCACACTGTTGCAACACACCGTACACCACCGTCAGACCACACCATACACCGCAAAACAAACCACCCTAGGTATGCAAAGACACCCCGTGATGCTATCACGGGGCGTGTGGGTGCTGTGTGTGCAGTATGCACAGTAAGTGTTTTGTGTGCCGTGTGTGTTGTAAGTGGTGTGTGTGCTGTATGTGCAGTGAGTGTCGTGTGTGTGCTGTATGTGCAGTAAGTGTTGTGTGTGCTGCCCATGTTTCTGTGTGCGCTGCCCACATGCTGCCCACATGCTGCCATACGCACCCATGTTGTACTGAGATGCCTGGGGCAGCAGTGGAGGCGGTGGGATGTGGATGCCGGGTGGAGGAGGAGGGGGGATGGTGGGCACCGGTTTGGACACGGGCGGGGGAGGCCCGTCGATGCGGGACCCCGGTAGGGGCGGGGGTCCTGGGCACAGCAAAAGGACACAGCAAAGGGGCACACAGCAAGGTTGGTGGGGGGGGCGACACACCCGGGGACAACGCACTGCTGTCACGCTGCGCAACGTGTGTTTGAGGTCACGGTGCGTATGGAGCAGAAGCTTGGTGGTTAGCGCAGCACGCCATGATTCCAGCGACTCAAGTTCAATTCCTGCTCGCTGCCAACATTACTGACAAATATCTGAACCAGTCCCGTCCCTTCTTTAGGTCAACTCGGCCTTACGGGACTACTCGGTGCGATGTGTGTATATATATATCACCATCCGGGAAGACAAAGGCGACGTGGCGTGTTGCTAGGCACACCACCCCCTCGTGTGCCGTGTCGGCTTTCACAGGTCCTCGCTAACAGCACTTGCCCCAACAGCCTATAAGACTGTCGAGGAATCTTTGCCTTTAGTGTACGCGTTCGCGCGAGTAATAGAACATGCGTGTGTGCATGCAGATGCGTGTGTGCATGCACGTGCGTGTGTGCATGCACGTGCGTGTGTGCATGCACGTGCGTGTGTGCATGCACGTGCGTGTGTGCATGCACGTGCGTGTGTGCATGCACGTGCGTGCGTGCCTACCAGACACGGGTGGCAGAACGGGGGGCATCGAGCCCGGCCGTGGAGGAAGAGGAGGTGGAGGCCCCAGGAGCGATGGTGGGGGTCCGAGGAGGGAGGGTGGTGGGGGCAGGTTGGGAGGGGGCCCCCCCTGGGGTGGGGGGTCCAGCAAGGGCGTGGGGGGCGGGGGAAAGGGGATGATCCCCGGTAGATTCACGTCCTCCACCACCAGCGGGTCGGCGCCGTGGTCAAAGGGACACATGTCCCCTCGCATGCAGAACCCCTTCTCTGCACCGCGCACACAGATACACACACACCATTAACACACCTACACAACAACACACGCACCCATATACACACACTTTGTTATACATGAACACCAACACAAGCACACAAAAACATGACAAGCCAACCGATACACGCTGCTGCTCACGCTATTGGTACAGCTGATGCTGCTTCTGCAACTCCGAATACGACTACTGCTGCGGCTACAATTGCTGCTGTGACTATTGCTACTGTTACGACTGTTTCTGCCTCACGTGTGAGGGGGAAACACTACCCCATACAGCCAGAACAGGTAGACTGTACCGTCTTCTCCTGGCGAGCTATGTCCCCTGCTCGATGCCCACGGGAAGGGAGTTTCACAACATTTGTGCGATGAGCCACCAACCCTCGAGTCCACTGCTGGACTAAAGACGTGGATAGCCATCTCCATCCGGCTACTAATGCTGATGCTACTACTGCTGATGCTACTACTGCTGTAATTATTACTGCTGCTACTACTTCTGTAGCTGCTACGACTAATGCTCTTACTACTGCTGGTGCTACTAATGCTGTTAACACTGCTGCTGCTATTATTACTGCTGCTACTACTTCTGTAGCTGCTGCTACTGCTGGTGCTACTAATGCTGCTATTGCTGCAGCTACTGCTGCTACTACCACTGCTGCTGCTACAGCTGCACCGTCGAGGCCCTCACCGTCGTAGTCCCGGCAGCGCGCCTTGTTCGGCACCACGGGAGGTCCGGGCGGTCCTTTACCAAAGGTTGGTGGGGGCCCGGTGATGTGGTTGTTGCCGCGGTAACCAGGGCGCGTCTCCGTGGCGATGGTCGCAGGGAGACCCGGCACGGGGGCCGCCGGGGGGAACTGCGTGGAAGGAGCGGGCCCCCCCGGGACGACCGTGCTGGGCACGTACCCCTCCGCCGGCACGTCGCCTCGCTCCCCTTCAAACTTTTTGTCACGCTCGCGGTCTGGGGAGACACGCCGCTGCTCTGTCACCACGCTGCTCTGTCACCACGCTCGCTCTCCCTCTCATGGGACACGGAGACAGGAGACACGGCGCTGCTCTCTCACCACGGTTAAATTACTGCCTGGTTGAAAGGCAAGATATACGCCACTTTAATGACTTGCCCACCAGTCCCACCCATGCCTTAATACGGTCAATTAAAACTGAGCGATCCACTTATGAAAACCTGCATGAAGGTCCAGTAGAACCAAAATGAATGGAGCATTGGAAGTGCGCTGATCAATAAATCCTTGGTTACTCTTTAACCATGGCAGTTTTTGTCCTGCGATTGAAAAAAAAATCTTGTCAATATTATTCGTTTTCAGGAATCAATTAATTTGCTTAAACACTACTTCAATCACTGTTCCCAGTCTGTATGGGATAACTCAGGTCTGAGCCACAGGCTGGGGAATTGTTCAACAAGTCTTCATTTTGTTTTGAGAGGAATTGAGAAATACTTCACACGTCGAAGATGCCGCTGTAAGGTAAATAATCGGTGAAGATTAAGGATTACCCAATTAATCTAGTTTTAAAAAAACGCCCTGCAGTAATTGGTATTTAACTCAATGAGATTGGAGAAGCACTTCTTGCCGATCTTATAGCCTCATTGTTCCTCCGTATTTTTTTATATCATAGGCGATATGTAATTCTGTAGCGCTCCATTAAGGCTCCATCTTACTAAAATCTCTTTTCATTTGCCAGAAGGAACTGTTAATCCAAGGAGCAATGCATTCATGTGCAGCTAATTATCATCTTAACTGGGGTGACAGTACCAGGAGTTAGTCGTACAAAGACGGTAATATCTTTCAACTCATCACAAGTACTGCAAAAAGAGTTGATGGAGCTCAGCGTATTATTTCAGAGAAGCTCTTTATAGTTGCAGGATTAATTGCACAACTTTTAAAAGAGTGCCCTACTCGTATTAGGCACAGGTTGTAAAGCTTCAAGCAACATACAATAGAGATATTAGGATCCATTATGGACGAGATATGAACTCGACTTCCAGAGATGACTTGACCTAAAGCGTGCTCATGATTATGGGTGGGCCCTGAAACATGCCGAATAAATCAGAATATAAGAGCTCGAAAAAGTCACGAGCCTTCACGTCATTATCATAACGTACATTAAGCAGACATTAATTCGAAGAATCCTATCATAATCAGGTGATAAAATAAGACAGGTATTCGGCAAATTCTGAACAGACAGACGAGGCTTAGGTGGGCGATAGAGGATTACAGTGAGGGCAGGTAGTTGGCTCATGAGGATGAATGAGAAAGACTCAAAGGCAGGAAACTCCCCAGAATGTTTCTCTTTACGTTGTGATCACGACAACAAATACCGGCGAGCACACTCCCTCGCCCCTCAGTACCTGCTTCAAAAACTAACGTGTCATTTAAAGGAGAGGCTTAAATCAAGGAGGTATTATCATTTTTCACTGAGCAAAGTCTCAGGTCAAAAATAGAAAATCAAAGTATGTAACGCATTATATGATCCCGACGTGTTAAATGCATTCTATGATCATTGCTTTAAAAGGTTATGTTCCATGATGAGTGAACATTATGTAACACAAGGCGTGAGTTTACACTTAACTATGGGAGGTGTAACTGTGATAATTGGAATTTTAATAATAATCAATCCTTATTTTACGTGCCAATATCTCTCCTTCAATAAAGTAGGCATCAGTGCACATTACACAAGAACGGGAACAGTACAGAGAGTATAGAGCAACAAAAATACAATAAGAAAACCGTCACGACCTCATCGTCTAACGCAGATTACGAAAATTCTCAGGGTTCACGGGGAGACATGGGGACAATAAGATGAGGAAATGGGAGGCAAGGGGTAGAACATAGACTGGAGACACGGGGAGGGAAACGCGGAGGTAGGGACACGGGGGACAGGAGACATGTCAATGGAAGACACGGGGACAAGAGACACGGGGACGAGAGACGGAGTGACGCGGAGACGGGAGAGCTCACCCTTGCTATGACTGCGCGGGGGGTGAGCGTCGCGCGACCTCTCCCAGCTGCGGCTTCGGCTGCGGCTGTGTCCCCTCCTGCGCTCGCGCTCGTAGCGCTCGCGGTACGAGTCGCGCCCGCCTCGCCCGTCCCTGCCCTCGCGCACGTCGGCCCCTCTCCCATCCCGCGCGTCCCGCCCGTCGCGCGCCTCCCTCCCGTCGCGCCCGTCGCGCCCGTCGCGGGACGAGAAGCGCTCGTACTCGCGCCGGCGGGGCCGCTCGTCCCTCCGCTTGTCATCACGGTTCCTGCGATGGCAAAACAAAAAAACGGCGCCGTGAGCACCGGTCCGCTCCCAACTCGCCGAGCCCTTCTCCGTCGCTTACATTGTCGTCGCGTGGACTAGGGAGGGTGCGTGCGCCGTTAGCCAGCGTGTGTGTGTGTGGTATGAAATACTTGGGAGCGCGCCACAGTGGTTAGTGCGCTGCGCGACAAACCTGGTGACCCGAATTCGAGTTTCTGCTCATGGCGATTATCTGAACTGGTCCTGCGCCTCCTCTAGGTCGACTCAGTCCCAAATGAGTACCTAGTGCGGTGTGTAAACATCGCCACTAGGGAGACAAAAGGCAGCCAGGCGTGGTGCTGGCCACCCATCCCCTCGTGCCGTGCCGGCCTTAATAGGCGCTCGCTAACCGCACTTACCCCAAAAGTCTGTTACGGCTATATGGGGGAATCTTTGGTATTAAAAATGTGTGGGTTGTACAGTGAGTGAATTGTATAAAGCTTATGTCACAAACAGCATGTACGCTATATACTGTAAACAAGTGTACGTTATAGGCAATGTGTGTGCGCTGGAGACAGTATGTACATTCTATATAGCATGTATATTAATAGGCTGGCTTATCCAGGAAAGCCTTAGTAAGTCTAACGACTCTTTTTCAGGAGGGTCATGATGAGTTTTCACAGTTTGGGGTGATGGTCGCGACGTACAATTTGTCGTGTTAGTTTTCAAATTAAGAACATTTGGACCATGAGGTCGGCAATTAATGGAATATTCTTCCGAATGTTGTCAAAATATATTTAACTAGCTTCTTTGCTCGTCCTAGGACGGAAGCTGTAATTTTGACTTAAAGCTTTTGTGACTGCTGGAATTCATACTCTTTGGGTCTTTCGGTAAAGTCACATAGATAGAAAAAAAATAAAAAATCACGTTTCGATCGCAACACAAGCAATCGTCTTCAGGTGAAAAAATACAGCAGGTGGACTGCTGAGGCAGGAGAAATATAGCGAGAGAACTACTGCAGCAAGAGGTTATATCGCTTTGAGATGGGTACAACCCAAGGGTAAGTGGGCAGGGCTAGTAATGAAACTTACAAGTACAGTAGAACCTCTGGTCACGAACACTTCTGACCACGACCAAATCGGTTTCCGAACAAAAAATGTACAAAATTTTTTAATCTGGTCACGAACACAAACTCGGGTGGCGATCAAACACAGCCGCGGCCAATTTCCCCTTCCACGCCATTTTTTTTGTAAGCGCCACATTTCCTGTCGTTTGTTTACAAACAACAGCGACTCACGTGTGGCCGCTTGTTCAGTCAGTCTTAGTAATCTGTCTCGGTCAGACGCGCGCTCATATTAATTTTGTGAGTGTAGTCATACCCCTCCCCCCTCATTCAAGCCGTAATTTAGAGAGCGAAAGCGCTGAGTACAGTACGTAAATCGCTAACATAAGAACCCGTTAATCTCTTCTCGCATCATTCATACGATGATGCGGTGAAGTAAACGTTCATACGATATTACGGTGAATGCTTACAAAAACAATACCGTACCCAAATATTACTGTTAACTTACTTTCAATAGAAACATGAATTGCTCGTACGAATATTCTCTCTCTCTCTCAGAATCGACCGACTGATGTAGCAGACGAAACAATCATCTTGATGAACGATTCTAAACCTTGACGTGGCAATGTTAGTTTTCTCTGTTGTTCAAGGTTTTCTCAGTGTTATTCAATGTTTTAACATTTAGTTTACTATTACACTCTGAATTCTATGGCATAATTAACTATTTTTGTGCTTAAAAATCTTTAAAAAACAATATTTATATACAGTTCGTAGGAGTCTGGAATGGATTAATCGTATTTACATACAATCCAATGGGGAAATTAGGTTCGAGTCACGACCAAATCGGGTTGCGACCAAAGTTATGGAACGAATTATGGTCGTGACCAGAGGTTCTACTGATATACTGTATACCTCGGCCATTGTATTGCAAGAGATTAACGTGTCAATCTGTTAATGTAACCCCACGACGACGGTGCTGAAGAAGCCATTGTATTTGTAGAGATTAAAGATTAGCATGTCTTTGTGAGATGGCTCCCGCAGAAGTGGCTGTGTTAATGAGACACATTCAGCCTATTAAACAACGAGAGCCACCGCCACATCGAGGAAAAGGGAACCAGCGGCTATGTTAGTGAGACATTTAGCCTGTTAGTGTAAAGACATTTAACAAGGTAACGTAACTCAGACGGTCGGAAATAACTATTAACATCGGCAGGTAGGATGGAAGCATCACAGCCAGTTATGCCTTTGCCTGGTTAATAACATCCTTCCAATGATTGCTCAGATTGTACCTATAATCTCGGTTGAAATTGTGTCTGTGTTTATATATCTGGATGGCTTCATAAACAAATCTTTGTTGATAGCCAGTTGGTTTGCATAGTACCTTCGTCTTGGAGAAATAAATTTCATGTGTGCGCCCACAGCATTAAAACAATGATCAGCCACGGCAGAGGTATTAGTCCTACCGTGTTTCAGATCCGCCTTGTGTTCACGAACACGGCCTGAGACATGTCGCTTGGTTTCTCCAATGCAACTACTGCCGCAGGCACAGCTTAGTTTGTAGACACCAGGGTATTTGCATGTCAGGGATCACATCCTTCACAGATGGGATCAGATTGCGAATTGTATGTACTGTATTGAATCTAACCTGGATCTTGTGTTTGCTCATGATTTGGGAAATATTTTTGGTGACCCCTCCTATGTATGGCAAGGTGATGGCTTTGATTGGGTCCTCAGGTGGTTCTCTCCCAACGGTTGGGGTGACAGCTTTACGGATTGTGCAATCCGAATATCCATTCATCTTGAGGGCCTGGTGTACGTGCTCCAGTTCCCTGGCTAGGTGGTGATGGTCGGAAATGCAAGTGAATCTTGCACAAAAGTATGTCATCAAACACTGCACTGCATTTCACTGTAGCACTGTATTAATGGCAGTCAATCTGGCACAAAACTACGTAATACAACACCTAACTTCACGTCATTGTAGCACTGTATATAACTGTTCAAATTCACTGCTCTGATACTTTATTCTCTTATGCTTTCGCAAGCTGGGGTTGAAATAAATTAGAAATCGATACAATATTTGGAAAATCACCGAGAAATGTCTATTTTACCATGATGTAGAAGCATAAATTTGACTTACCTTTTTTCTCAAGTGCTGAAGAAATACATATAAACACCAATAAAGAAACGTCAAACTTAAAGTGAATTTGCGGAAAAAAAATTTCCGCTCGACCTTCTGCGTGAGTGTAAACATCCACCCGCTCATGAATATTACTGAGGAGGGGGGGTGCGGCATGTGGAGTGACGTCACGCGCATGACACACAAACAGACATTCTTGGCTCATTATAGTATTAATGTCCACTGTGAAGCAGAGAGCGCATATGATTAATATGGTTAATACACCCCCAGTGTTAATCAGGGAGGCCATTGCAATCGAACCATGAACCTTTACAACAAGCAGCAAACGTTCTTAGCCGCTGGGTCACGTCACCACCCGTGTGTTGTCGTGCGCGTGTTGTCGTGCGCGTGTTGTCGTGCGCGTGTT
>JAAXLI020002104.1:0-14924 GCA_014621495.2 Entosphenus tridentatus
TCATGTGTACCAACAGGTGCTTGTACATACACATGATCACGTACACCCCCCCCCTTTGGCCCCCCTCACCCTCTCCGCCCAACACAACAATAGGTGCCACGTCCACATCGCCGACTTTCGGCCCCGCCCCCCTCCCCCTCCCGTTACGTTCCTTCTTTTAGCCCCGCCCCCCTCCCTCCCGATACGTCCCATTCATTGGCTACCACATTCTGATGACCCCCCCCTCTCCTCCCCCCCCTCAACTTGCTTTTAAGGGCTTACATCCTGAATCCCTGCCTCACTTGATGCAGCTAATCTGGCTGTGACGGTCCCACCTGATGACGGAGGCTTGTGTTGCCTCCGAAACGTCGTGATTTTTTATTGTTTTATTTTTATTAATTTAATTTTTTACCTACGTGACTTTACCGAAAGAACTAAGAATATGAATCCTTGCAGTCACGAAAGCTTCAAATCTAGAATCAATCAGGTCTACTCGAGGACGATTATTTTCCTGACACAAAGTGTGACGATGTTTTCTGGCCGGTGTGTTTGTGGTTCTCAAAACCATCAAAGCCACGAGAGGGGTGTGAGGAATAGGACTGTGGGCGGCGTACAGCACGGCGACAAGAGCCCTCACCTTGGCGAATGTGAAATTCAGATAACCTTTGGGGTACACGAGGTGCAGCATGGGCGAGATGGGGTCACAATTGCCGGTGGCCTTGGTGTTATTGGGATCCACGTTGAATATGCCATGGGTGACCTGTGAGGAGATAACAACCACCTCCGATTGGCACGGTTGGCTACGTATGGTGCGAAAGAAATGCAACATATGTGTAACCGTTCGTCAGAAAGCAGATGCTGATTGTTTCAGAGCCGTGGGAGTGAACAGCATTGCCAATGCTGCCAAGTGCTAGCTTTGCAAAATAGTGAGATGAGTGAAAATCGAGTTTAATACATTTTCAGCAGCTGCGTGAGAACTCAAGAAAGCAAGACAGCGTCTCATTTACATGAGTGACCTTGTGTCAACAAAATCAACGCAAATTAAGCACAGCAATGAAGCAAATGGAAATCAGAGCAAAGACAACCGTGCAACGTAAGATACTGACAATGTAGCACAAACACAAAATGAATGTGATATTATCACTTCCCTGTGGCACAAGATGGTTCTGGCATCTAATTTGTAGACTCACCATAGAAGAATTTAAGTAAAAATATGTAGAATCTTTAAACAGATATACGGCGTACATCGCACAAATATGTAAACAGACGAGGATGCGTGTCAAACGCAACTGCGGGCGAATCGAGATAACATCCACGGCCAAAGCCAATGTGCCACCGCACCTCGCCACCAAAAGCTCTCAAAACCTTCATCCGTTAAGAGCTTTTTGGGCTAGATCACCTAAATATAAATGCGTCGTAAAACCCACCACCACCCGACACAGCCAACTAGTAAGGTTTGTCACGTAAAACAGAACGTGCCAGTTCGTCACTAGTTCAGCACACCGGCGTGTGTTGGAGAGTAAAATCCACGACACTTACAATTGGAGCACAACGTTTCGCCAGCAATTACAACCAGCATCATCAGGCATAACATTGGTCGCGAAATCCTATGACGTGTTAAGCCAAGTGCCGACCGGCGGGGGTCGTGCACAGGGCATGGGGGGGGGTACGCACCTGTTTGGTGCTTTGGCTCATGTACTCGACGTTGAAGCGCAGGGCCAAGATGGCAATGAGACAGGTGTGGTTGTCTTGGCTGATGCTGTAGTTGCCCTTGGAAGGCGTCGACGGTGGTGATGGCGGAGGATGAGTGGGAGGATGAGTGGGATGATGAGTGGGATGATGAGTGGGATGATGAGTGGGATGATGAGTGGTATGGGGGGGGGATTTTGTCGGTTTGGGCGCATGCGTGGTGTGGTTGTGCGGCGTCGTGGTTTGGGTGGTCGGAGAGGTGACATCTTCCGAGCACCTGGCGCCTGTAATGAAACGCACGACGGGCCCGGCGAGGAGGTTATGACGCAAAGCTTTTCGCAACCTTCCCTTGACCACCGCAAACACAGCAACGCCGCCCCCCCCCCCCCCCCCTTTACGTGGTGGTTCGGCACGCGGCCTGCAATCCAACGCGGCCTGCAATCCAACGCTGTGGAGGCAGCAAGGGTGGGTTTATCGCACAAATCTCTGGGTGCCATATCCTGTCTCGCCAGGAGGTGGTACATAAAGTGTGGACTAATATCTCCAACGTTCCCATCTGAATGGGATAGAGTGTTCTCCCACACGTACGAACACACATTAATTGGCTGAAAACATCTTAATATAAATACACACACACCTCTGTGTATGCAGAGATTGTGCAGCGTTGCAAGATGCAGTTTGCACGAATGGCACGCTGTAAAAATACTCGGTATCATTATTATTATGACTTCATGGTACAATGTGACCACTAGACCGGTTTCCTGGGTACACCGACTGAAATCCAGCACGGCGACGGGGGTGGCACGGTGAAAATACGAACTACATGTCCACACAGCTGTACACAAGGTGTCTCGGGGCACATTCTGACAAGACAGCAAACCACGTCTGCATTGAAAGCAGGAAAACCAAACGCCTCGCGAGACAGCGGATGTCCGCCCGTGGCACGAGGTGGAGAGGCGAGCGGTCAACTGCCGCGCGTACCTGGCGAGAAGGTGCTGTTGGCGATGCCGAAAGGCTGCACCTGCACGTCCGTCGCGACTAGACTGAGAGCCATTCCAAGAACAACCGTGTTCGGGGAGTGACACTCAAACGATTCGTTGGATGGTGCCAGATGGATGTTGGGGCGGAGGGTATCGTTATAAACTGTCAAAAAAAAACACACACACAAAAACACGGGGGAATGAAGGCCGTGCTTCGTCACAAACACCGACACGGAGTCGACACTCATTCTGTCTCGACCTCAGCACAGTGCATTTATCAATACAATGCCATGAGGAGCATTCGCTCTACGTATCAATATAACGAGACCATAAGAGGGTTGTTTTTTGGGTTAGATCACGTAAATATAAATGTGTTGTTAAACCCGCCACCACCCGACAGCCAATTAGTAAAGTTTGTCACGTAAACAGAACGTGGCCAATTCGTTCCTAGTACAGCACTAACTGGTGTTGGGGGGCAAATCCACAACATTAACAATCAGAGTACGACGTTTCGCCAGTAATTCCAACTAGCTTCATCAGGCGACTTGTGGAGAAATCCTCCTGTTTTGTTCCCAAAATGGAAGGATGAAACAGGAGGATTTCTCCACAAATCTGCCTGTCGCCTGATGAAGCTAGTTGGAATTACTGGCGAAATGTCATACTCGGATTGTAAATGCTGTGGCTTGGCTCTCCAACACACTGGTGTGCTGTACTAGGATACTACACTATACACTGCATTATACACTGCACTATACACTACACTATACACTACTATACGCTACACTACTATACACTACACTATACACTACTATACACTGCACTATACACTACACTACACACTACACACTACACTATACACTACACTAGTGCTGTACTAGTGACGAATTGGCATGTTCTATTTACGTGACAACCCTTACCAGTTGGCTGTGTCGGGTGGTGGCGGGTTTAACAACACATTCATACATTTATGCGAATTAACCCAAAAAAACCCTCTATTATGGATGATATTGGTCACAAAAGCCTCAGTGTTCAACAATGTGACCATTTCTTACCGTGGCCTGTAGAGGTTGACAGTTCAGCTGTAATAGATTCCAAGAGTGCATTTTTGATCCCCTGGAGGAAGAAAAGAGAAAACGTAAGACAGTCTGCAGTGCAAAAACACGACGCACGTAACAAGGATACACTCCAGCTGCTGCTTATTTCCAACCCTGATGAAACATCCCAAAGAGATATGGGCTTTTAAGACTCCAATATTAGACCGTGTGAAACCCACAAAAGAGGCTTTTGGGTTAGATCGCGTAAATATATAAACGTGTCGTTAAAACCCGCCACCACCCGACATGGCCAACGAGTGAGGGTTGTCACGTAAACAGAGAGCAAGGCCACAACATTGTGGCTTGGCTCTCCGACACACAAGCGGTGTGCTGTACTAGTGACGAATTGGCACATTCTGTTTACGTGACAACCATTACTAGTTAGCCGTGCCGGGTGGTGGCGGGTTTTAACGACACGTTTATATATTTACGCGATCGAACCCAAAAACCTCTTATGGATGATATTGGTCGCGAAAGCCTACGTGTTAAACTGTATGAAACCCGTGAGTTGTAAAAAAGCGGGCATTACCTTATTAAAAGTGAACAAGACATATCCCTCTTTGAATTGGAGCTTCAGCGTGGAGGTACTGGATAGACAAGCACCACTGGCATTGGTGACATTCGGATTGATGTCGAACTTCAGGAAGCCCTGCAAAAGAAACCAAAGGTATGAGAGTAAGCTGCCAGAGACAGGACGTCGGCTGTCCACGGGTAACACAGAACACCCCAAAAGGGAGGCAGCGGAGTTGTCCTGCCATCGCTTCTAAACATCTGTCATAGCTCAACTAAACAATTTTCTTTATTTGAACCAGGTAAGGCCCCTGAGAGCTACAGCGCTCTTTTTCAGAAGCGACCTGGCCACAAATGATAGCTCAACAAAGTGGCCTATCGTGTGGACATTTAAAGCAGCCAAATACTCTAAACGCGTGTTTCCAAATGCGGAGGGGTTAAACGGAGGACTCGCGACAAAGAGCCAGGCGACCACAGGGAGAACATGCGAACTCCAAACACACAGCAGGCATCAGGGTTCAGATTGAACCCATGACCTCCTGTATACCAGGCGAGGTAGTTAACATCTCGCAACCCAGCGGTCACATTGTAACTTAAGAGTATAACGTAATCTCAGTGATGCAGCAGACACATGAAACCACGAGCGGTGCTCCTGCTCACAGGGAAGAGGTACCCATTTGCTTCTGCCCAACTTAAACTGCAACGCACATTTAAATTGAGATAATGGCACGGCTGTGGGCAACATAAAACACTGAGCAGAATGTAAGCGATAGTGTCAATTATGGATTAGCTAAGATCCTGGTTCGACCTCAGGCGTCGGCTTGTGATTAAACTGGCTTCTCAAGTGGTCTCAGCCTGGCCAAATTAAAATTAGCCAAATTTCATCTCTGGTAATTTCAAATAGGGGGTTGACTGCGGCACGTCAAAACTTACTCTCACTTGAAGAAACCTCAGAAGTAGCTCTCCGATATCCACTCACGAGACGGGAATACGCATCACGCTAGTGATGAGATAGGCTGCTCCGACTCCATGTTGAGCACCCTCTCGCTTGGCACGCACTCACACAAGGGATAGTGCCAAACTGCTTGACTCACCAGACCGTTGGTGTTGTTCACAAGCAGCTGCAGAGCCGCCTGTGCCTTCAGACAAACCCGTATGCCATCGTAGACTTCATAGTGGCCGATATCTGGAGCAGCAACCACCCATCCCACTGTAGGGGAATAACAGCACACCACAACACATGAGCGATGGTAAGGATGTACGTGCACACGCCCTGTTGACAATCCTCTGCGGGATATTACCTCCAAACGCCGTGCAGGTGCGAGGGTTTACCAGACCATACCTGAACACTCTGGTCAGTGCGGGTTGGTCAAGTCTGGGAGCACGGAAGTACAGTAAAACCTTGGATTGCGAGTAACTAGGTCTGCGAGTGTTTTGCAAGACGAGCAATTTTTTTAAATAAATATTAATTTGATAAACGAGAGAGGTCTTGCAATACGAGAAGTACGTGTATACGCTTTGTCTGCCGAGCGTCACGTGATCACAACTGATATACGAGTGCTTTGGATTACAAACACGTTTCCGGAACGAATTATGCTCGCAATCCAAGGTTTTACTGTACAGTACACCAATGGATGTTTATGCAATGTCCTCTGCTGCCCACAATGCACAAGTGGTCACCTATTCAAGAGCTATCCAGGTTCAAACCTGCTCACGGGATCGGGCGAATGAGCAGGTGAGTCGGTCACGCGCTCATTGAGATAACGATACCCTTTATTTATCCAGGACATGCGGGACGCTGCTCCGGTTGCATTTTCAGAGCAGCCAAAATAATACAGAGAATGAAAGCAGAAGTGTGGACTTTGTGCGTGCAGTTATCGGGGCTTTCCACTGGCCTGCAGGAACATGGAAGCTGTGAAACTCTGCGCGTACGGACGCTCGCCGACATGAACAATGAAAGGGAACCAAGGGAAAGACAGCTAAAAATATATTACACGTGGCGACTGCTGTAGAATGGAGATATAGAATGAATCAATGTGTGCCAGTAACTTTGTATACATTCTCAATCTGCCCGCCTCCGTGTTTGAGCCGCCGACAACACTGGAGCCGACAGTATTTTGCGGCAATTGTTTAATTACGTGGAATTTGCTCCGCGTCACGGATTAGTGGCACGGGCACCTCTGCACTGTCTCCGGAGGTAAACAAGCGGCGGTCACGTCACCGAGAGATTAAAAACAAGCCGAGTGAATGAGAGTGCACTAAATGTGTGCAGGCCCTGCCAAGGGCACAGCTGCAAGTACCACCACCACCACTCTCTCTTCGTGGCACCTTCAGGCGGTAGGAAAAACCACCCCGTTCCAGGTACGGTTTTGAGTCGATGACTGGAATGCGATCAATCTCATCAGATTTCAGAAGATAAGCAACTTGCTTGGAGCCCTATGTCACGGTCAGCCGAGGGTCGTGCAACAACATCCATTGCTGTATTGCTCTTAAGTTCCCATGACCATGCTCCCCGCTTTCACCAATGCGTATTGACCAGTTTGGTGAAGTACGATCACATTACCCCCCAACACCGGAATAGTGTGTGGGGGGGAGGCCCTCTACCAGCAGTGGATTTAGACACGAAGAACCATGCACTATACTGTTCATATAATGCAGCATAATGTACTAAATGATGCATGAAACTATAACAGCGTAGTACAACGGTGTGCAGCGTAAAAGTATTCTACTTCAACATTACTATTGCCGTGACTTGTGCCAAAGAGTTAAACCAGAGAGCTGTACATGTTTCGCGCACAGAATGTAAGCAAAATTTTGCCCAGATCGCCTTAAATCGCGACCAACGCCCGCGTTCACGGCGAGCCCGGAGGGGCGATGCTATCGCGCCGCCTGTACGGCGCGGGGGGGCATGGGGGCCGCGCGGAATTGGAGTGGCGTCGCTGGGGTGGGCGTGTGTGGGCCTCAACGCCCGAGCGCACACCGCTCAAAAAAAACCACACACGACCCCAGCTGAGGGCGAAAGAAAGGAGAAGCCTCATTTTCCTGAAAGATTCTCATACATAAAATGCTTTCAACCAATGGCTTAGCCACTCTTTTTGATGGGACCATCAACACCTTAACTAAACAAATACGTAAACAAATACAATCCCATGGGTAGCCATAAACAGCGTTTAGAAACGAAAATTTCCATTGCTGACATTTCACCAGGGGCAGCTGTTGATGAGGAGGCCACTTAAAAAGGTGCCCAATCACGTGCCAAGTACAGTGGGGTACGCGTTCGTATCGCCAACACCACCACCACCCTGGCGAGCCTATCAGCCATGGAGGGGACAACTGAGGGGGCAGGCCCTCCCGGTGTCACGCTCATGGAACGTTGGCCACATGGCTGCAGTGAGTCACCGAACTCGTGTGTGGCGCTGCACGAGGAAGTGACGAGACCTGACGCCTCCGAGTGCTCCCACCGAGCTCACCAGCACCGTGCACCAAAGAAGGGGGCTGGATGTTATCTTAAACTAAAGTATGTACAATAGATGTAATGTTGGAGATGAGGTGCATTAAAAAGATGAGAGGAAACAATGGGCAAATCTGTAAGGCGTGAATTCGGTAAGATAAAGTTCAAAGCAAGATGCGTTTAATTCAATTTCGAACGGTGGAGTCTCTTTCGAAATCTGTTAACTATGCACATAAAATCTAAATATGTATTCTGAAAAGCGCCACGTTATGTTGCATTACACAATAATGTGGATCCGCGTGTTTAACTGTAAATTTAACCACAAAGTACGCTGTAGCCACCATCAGGCGCGTGTAACTTTGTTGGTTTCACTTCCATGAATGGAAACCGCCGCCGCAGTCACGCGCCTCCTCACGTTGGCAGCCGCATGGCCATTCGCTGCCACACGCCGGCGCATGCCCCATGCCCCATGCGCACAGACGTCCTCCTGCACGGCCCTGTGGACACCGAGTGAGCCTGGGACCCTCTCTCCTGCAGCCGAACTCAACATCCCAACGTTTGTTTACATCCAGGAGATTCAGTGGCAAGACCAGGAACAGTTCCCAAGTGACAGAACTTATTCCTCTCAATTGCGACCCTCAAGGAGCCATGAAGTCCAGCTGCTCCTCCTGTCGGCCAGTCTTCCGGCAGACGAGTGAAGCTCATGGCGGGACCCAGGGGTCCCGCATAAACGAAAGTCAAGATCGTAATTAATTTATTTTTGGCGACTCCGTCCCACGGCGCACATAAACGCCGTGACCCACCTGGCGCGCATCATTCTGTTGTCGTGTCGTCATAGCGCAGCAGCATGGGCGAATGCGCAAAAGAAACAAAACTTTGAAACGTTGATTAGCGCATCGTGTAGAGCTCGACGAGAGGAAAAAATTGCCGCGTCGTTCGCCTTCAACAGACATAAAATGATGTCGCAACGCAGTTTATGTGAGAGCCGAAGGTTCAAGTGAAGAATGTACCCAACACCTCCCTCGTTTCAGCAAGACAACATCAGAAGGGAATGCAACAGTACTAAGGATCATGGCAAGGGCAATGCAAATTAAGGACTCCTGATCCTTGATGTCAGACAGCCGACATGGGGGACCAGCTGCGGTCATCACTTTCAAATCAACAAACGAATTCATGAAGGGAATGTAAAAGTGGTGAATTTAAAAGTAGCTGCTAAAAAAGGTAAAGATACACGTCCGGTGTCCAAAATCAATGGGGGTCTGTCCTAACTCTTTGTATACCGTGTACATACAATGCTTTGTTGACAATTCTTCCGAGGGGCCTCGCACTCAGGGAATTCAACATCTGTCAGAAATACTCAACGAAAACAACTAATTATAATCAGGAGGGACATGTCTCTTGCGGTAGCCCACCAACGTTGCCGAAACAATCACCACTGGGCGCCAGCGTAGAACCGCAACAACTCGTGTGCCTCGCGGTAAAAGGTTCCCGGGTTCGATTCCTGACTCGGGCGATTTTCTTCCTGACGTCCGTACGTTCTTCCCCTGTCCTGCAAGGTTTCCTCTGAATTCTCCCATTTTCTCCCGTAGATAAAAAAAGAAAACCATTCAACGTAACTGGTATTGGCCAAACATCTCACTGCTGAAAATGGACATTGCCTGCATATTTCTCAATTAGGATTACATTTGGCAACATCGCCTCCTACTGTGAAATCTTGAAAGGACACCTAGAATATAAGTCTTAAGATTAATTACGGCTTTCCTGGGTAAACACGTGTAATAATACAAAGAATAGAAATCAGTTTCCCACCGGTTGGGAAAGACTGGGAAAGCGTGTTCGTACACTCCTGTGTTGCCTTGTGTTTATTCGGCTGTGGCTATACAAGGATGATAAGACCACTGTCCCAGCGAGGGTCATGCGGTTCGTGGAGGTGAGTCATACCCCCACAGTGAACAGCAACGTCATGACCTCGCTTATTCAGGCACATGGTGGCCGACAATAATCACGCGCTTGTTGTTATCATATCGGGACTTATTGGACCCTACTTCCTTATCGCTGTCCGCCCCCCCGTGCCCATTCTGGTTACCCAGTGGTACAGTCCATTCCCCACTGAGGCGCAACCACTTCAGGCCCTTGCAGAGGTGTGTGGGCAGAATTCTGTGCCCATCAATCCATTTCACGGAAAAGGATGGCCAAGGGAATGTGAAATAAGAAGTTACACAATTGCTAATTATAAATGATGGGAGCATGGAGTGGATCCAATCACAACACATTCAGAGTTCTGTTAGGCGGGCACTTGCTCTGTATTTTAAACTAAAAAAAAATGTGCCCTATAAAAAATAAGAACAGCCTATAGCCATGAACATTTAAATTCACGGTTTGACAAAACAGGCTTTGTGCGCTATACTAACACATTAAATAATTTGGTACAGACTCATGAATTGGGCCCCTGGGGATTGAAGGAAGAGATAAAAACGGAACATTTTTATTTAAAATTTCTGGAGCTACACAGAGGTGACACGTGAATTCTACAGCCTTAACCAAATGTGAAGAAACACCCCACAATGCAGCAGTGGCTTGACATTTTTTTCATTCCACAGTGCACAGAACAATGCCTGTCATGATAACGCTGAATTGCGCAATCCACAAATGTATCCGTGAACACTGTACGTGTAGTTTATTTCTTACCAATGTCTAAACAACCGACTAATTTTTTAACCTTTCCCATGCTATAGTAATAGTGATCTTCTCCTGATGGAGATGTGGAATTTCCACCGCTGCCTGAGAGCGCCCAGTGTCAGACGAGTGATGTCCGACTGTTGTATGAGAGCAGGGAGACTGGATTTTGCGACTCGTGTAGGAATTTTGCCGATGACAAAATCGCTCGAAATGCGCTCAAGCGCATAAGATCTCGTCGCGTAAATCCGGGTCCGGCCTGGAAAGTTCTTGAAGGGGCGACCGCCATGTGCATCAAGCATCGCGTAGGCAGTTGTGGGGCAGCACTACACGGTGGCCCAGCAGGGAAAGTGCAAGGACATCCATTGACGAACTGTACTGCGACAGGCTCCCACGTCCACGCTAGACCCACTTTCACCAACGCGTTGCTCACGAGCGTGGTGAAGTGTGGTGAAGTTATCCCGCAACCTGCATCAGCGCTGCGCAGACCTTCATCCAGCAGTGGAATCGACGAAAGGGCACTCACTGTATGTGTAGGAATGAGCGATTCTCTCTCACGTTTGTGTGCAGAACGAGCGAGCACTGCATTTGTGAGCGGCGCGTGTCTCTGCAATCAGAGACGCTGTTGACGCAATGACGTGGCCGGACAACTGGGCATGGCGCAACCAAACCACTCCAACCACCGCTGTGCGCCAGTTACCTCATAACCGCCCGTCAACCGACGCTGGTACCGCCATTAAAAAATGTTTTTAACTTCAATGACACGCAGGGAAACACGGCGAGGCAAATGCAGATTCGTCGTGAACAATTCCTCATTTTGCTTATAATAGTGTTCGGACGGCCATGTCAACTGTGCTCGTGTCGAAAATCGGAGATCTTCTTTCCACCGAATGATCACCCGAAGTCACGTGCTACGCCTGGGTTTTGACCAGCGCTACGGGCTCACGTACGCGGCTCGAGGCGTCAAGGTTGAGCTGCGATGGAACGCGGCAACTCCACAAGCAGCAGGGCCCCGTAATTGCTCAAGTGAACCCTTCAGGGTCGCTCGTCACCTAGGTTTAGTGCTGTATGGGAAACGGCTTGCGGTAATTATCTCACACACTGTCCTTGCCCACAACACACACCTTGGTGTTTAAACAGCTGGGAAACCAAAGTCGCATGCAGTTCGTCGCACCCACGCCCACGCCATGCGGCACCGCTTCCTGCCTATCAAACCCAGCATTGGTTATCTGTGGCTTTTTCACTCGCACCACCACAACCTCACATTTGCAATGCGCCCTATGTAACAAACAGCTCAAGAGTGCAGAACTGCATATGAAGAATGAGACGGAATGGAAGGAACTGATGAGCAAGGGACATTTAAGGGGGGCCCCCAGAGGCACGACTCGAAAGGAGAGAGGGGGGGGCAGAGTTGTCTGGGGATGGGGTTCCACAGAGTGGAGGTACAGTCGTTAATCCTAGAAAACTTTACTATTTTTTTTATTTTACCAGGTAAGGTCCACTAAGCTGTATAACTCTATTTCGCAAGCGACCTGGCCACAAATGATAGCTCAACGAAGTGGCTCATTATATGGAAATGCATATCGGCCAAGTACTCTAACAGCATGTTTCTAAATGTGGAGCGAAAAACCCGAGGATCCAGAGAAAAATCCACACGACCAGGGGGAGAACACGAAAACTCAATATATACAGCAGGCATCAAGGGTCGGGTTCGAACCCACGACCTCCTGTATACCAGGCGAGGTAGTTAACAGCTCATAGCCACCGTGGTACCCCCTGTGGCAGACGGCTGCACTACAATTGCAGCATTCACTCACCAATGCACTGCGCCCTGGCAGCCCACTTCACGGCATCCTGCACGCTCGTGCCACCGCGTTGTTATTGTCCGTGTCCTTTTGATTCTCGAGTTGCCGACGGCAGGGACTTTTCGTGCAGGGGCAGCGCATTTGACTAAAGCCCGATGGCAAAACAGCCGCCGCCCCCTCTCGTCCCCACCCCACCCCCAGCAGGTCGCATTCAAATAAATAAAATAAGCCATAGTTTTAGCGGCACTGTACGTGTAGATACCAAAACTATGTACTTACCAACTTCCTCATTACGCTGCCCTATAACCGAAAAGCACTGGCCACAAGTAGACGGCTGTGTAAAAGATGTGGCGATGTGGTCATTGTCTGGTCGCTAAAACTACAACAATAATGCCATGTAAACAGGAAAGCACCACAGAGGCTCAAGACTCATTGACACGCCGTTGTTTGTCCCATTTCAGTTTTATTTGGCTTTGTGGGACGAAAAACTGAAGTGCCTGGAGAATACCCACCATGCAAACGAGGCGACGAGACTCAACACGACAATCTCCTGGCCACCTCGCAGCTACAAACCGATAACACCTGGCAAACCATGGTGGTGGTCACCCATCCAAGCGTGGGTGAGAGCCACATCCCTCCTTGGTAATGATTGACCAATCCGAGCACTTGGGTCGGCCACATGTGCAAAGTGCAGCTGACCTCTGCCTCTACTGCTCGCTGTGACTCACAACTTGCCCCAGATTCTAGACTAAGGAGGAGAAGTTGTGTGACATTACCTGCCAAACTGGCCCTCTGCTGTTATGATCACGTGTCTCTGTGTTGTGTACAGCTGTGTAGCTTGCGATGATGCTGTGCTTTTTCTTCTTGTGAAATCCTTTGTGCTTATATTATTGTTGGTCTCAAACGTATTGATATCATTCATCAAAACACGCTTGCACATTTGCAACTGCAACAGTTAGACAATAACCTACACGGACCGGCGGTGTGCATAACTTAATTATTCATGTCGTATATATTATATTCTTGGTTCTTTCGGTAAAGTCAGGTAGAAGGGAAATAATAAAATAAAAAAAATAAAAAATACAATTCTCACGACGTTTCGATTGCAACACAAGCAATCATCATCAGGTGTGAAAACCACAGCAAGAAATTTAGAAAAAGTGGCCACTTTTTTATTTTATTATTTCCCTTCTACGTGACTTTACCGAAAGAACCAATACTATGAATCCCTGCAGTCACGGAAGCTTTAAATCGAAATGTTTGTATATATTGTTAAGTTTGATTGTGTGTGACAAGCAACTTTTCTGTTTTACCTGTGGCACACGCTACAGGAAGGGAGAGTAGAGTGAATGTGTGGGGGGGGTACAAATAGTAACATCATAAAGGGGTGGGAAATACGAAGGAAATGAATGGGGGGAAAAGCAATGGGAAAGAGAAGAGGATGGGGAAGGAAGAGCGACATTGGGGCCTCGACGATGTTGTCAGGAGCGGCGGCGTCTTCCACAGGCGGCGTGGATAGGCAGGAAGGTGCAGGAAGGTGGTGGCCACACACAGGTAACGTGATCTACGACGGGGCTCGAGCCGATTTCGGATATGATGTTCATTGTATCAATGTATCCTGCACAAGTTGTAGAGTTTTTATTTTATTTAGAAACTATGCTTTGTTCCACATCCTCTCTCAGAACGTGCATTGCAGTATCCCGACATCATGGACGGCATTACCAGGGGCATCTACGGTATCAGGTAGACCCGGGGCAGACGGGGGGGGGGGGATTGGCCAGGTCGGTGTCGTTTGGGGCTCAGGTATTTCGGACTGGTCTGAAAGGTTTAAGAATGGACCCCATCTACGTGGCGTATTCTGATAGCTCAGATACGAGGATAGCTCAGATGGCTCCAGTGCTGAGACTGAGATTGGGCCTAAATAACTGCAGATTGGGCCTAAATGACTGCAGCCATTGAGTGTGGGAGGGATTCTACCACGCGCTCAATATGGGTTTCCCCACGTTATAATTCTTTAGAATGTGTGTCTTTTTGACAAGTGTTAATACGCATGTTTTGCTGTGCGCGTGTCCCAGTTGACACGCCTCGCAAAAAAAACCCAAAACTTTTCGAGACCTTCCACATCTCGAGGGGATTATCCAGGCGCGCGAGTTTCACGGAGAAACGCGCCACAACGACAGTGGTCGTGGGGCCACTCGTTCTTTATAATGTCGCCGACGATGATGCTGCTGCTGCTGCCGCTGCGAGTGTATCCGTGAACGCGTTCGCGTTACATTCGAAGCTACCCACATCTCGTCTTACACGCTGACTCATCTTACACGTTGACTCGTCATCACTCGCGGAGTTCACGGATCCAACCCGTGCGGCACACGACGCTCACGCCGAGTGCTTTTACGCGTTCCACGAGGGTGCAATGCAAGCTCGGCTTGTTACCGAGCTGCTGCTGCTATTGTTGTACACGTGGTAGGCTTCCGCGGCCAATAGTCATAACAATCAAGGTTTTTGGGTTAGATCGATGTAAGTAGAAATGTGTCGTAACCCTCCACCACCCGACACGGCCAGTAAGGTTTGTCATCTTAAAAACGTGCCAGTTAGTTTACCAGTAGAGAGTACTGTATAGTGTAGTGTATAGTGCAGTGTATAGTGCAGTGTAATGTCTAGTGTATAGTGTATAGTGTAGTGTATAGTGTAGTGTGTAGTGTATAGTGTAGTGTATAGTGTAGTGTATAGTGTAGTGTAT